>LPNX010966124.1:55191-66437 GCA_001517045.1 Pseudotsuga menziesii
ATGGTCTACTACCCCAAGTCGCCTCCGAGGGCACTATTTTTAATTAACTGGAAAAACAGCTAGATGGATGCCTATTAAACTAAGACTTCTCTATCCCCTGTCGTATCTCGCGAGTACCCCGAAGGGTGATAACCGAGTAGAGGAGCAGGAAACAGAGAAGTTGTTGTTGGTAAGTTTTAAGGGTTAATTTTAATCTTGGTGGTTAACCTGCAAGGTAAATTTTAAATTGTCAACAAGATCAACCAAGCGGTATCCCTTATGGGAGGTGCTGGTACTTGATCTTGGACTGAAAAAATAAAAAATGTGTGATTGTAACAGGAAAAGAAAAGTTGTTTTAATTACCTAAGCCCCCACTTATCCTGCTTTTCATACCTAACTTGAAGTCCCTAAAGGGAGATGACAAGTGGATAGAGGATACACAGGATAGGTGAGTTGTATGGTTACCCTTTTAACAGAAAGTAAAAGTTACTGAAACTTGAAGGAAACTGTAACTAGCTGAAAAAATGCCTAACCGCACAACAATCTCTGTGACAGAGATGGTGGTCTGTCACAGAGATAGGTGGGTGAACAGAAAATAAAACTAGTTGTCCTAACCTCACAGCAATCTTTGTGACAGAGATGGTGGTCTGTCACAAAGATAGTGGGTAAACAGAAATAAAAGAAATACTTAAACTAACCTCATAACAATCTCTGTTACAGAGATGGTGGTCTGTAACAGAGATAGGTGGGTAAACAGGAAAATAACTTGCAATAAAATAAATCTAAGCAGCTATCTCTACACTACTCATATACAAATTTACAGCAGAGAATACCTCAAAGAGAACTTCTCATTTGGGGTTTACAATGTAATAGAAGAGCGAGAAGAAGTGTAGTTTAGGGCCTCTTTTGGACCAAATTTTTACTGGGTTTTTTCTGGCAAATTTAGGGCAGCATAACCCCCTCTTTCTGTGCACAAAACCTGCAAAAAATCAGCAACTTACTTGCTGGAAATTACTGCAGAAAATTGAAACAGAAAGTTAGAAAAATTTAGTGTAAAACCCAGAAATTTTACAGAAAAATCTAAACTTTTAAAAAATGGAAAACAAAAATTTTAGTGGTTGAAAATGAATGTTTAGAGGGCTGAAATAACATATAAACAACAGAAATAAAAGTCTATACTAATATAATATGGATGGGGGCCCTAAAACAAGGGTTATATTCACTATACAGTGAATAAAACCCAGTTTTATGAAGGAAAACAGGAAATGGCCGAATTGAAATTTCGAAAAAATGAACACTTGGAGGAGCCCTTCTTGGCTTGGAAAACCTGTAAATAAACTTGAGAGAGCTGCAAATGTAAGCAAAGAGGTGAGTACCCAATAAACCTACCAAAATACTTTGATAAATCTTATTGAAAAAACTCACAAATGGAAGTAGAAATACTTCTATTTACAGATCTCTCCACAAAAGACTTTGTGGAGAGCTATCTAAGCTAATACAAATGCAAATAAAAAATACAATACAAGTTACCTCACCACAAGAATGCATGAGATGTAGAGTGACGGCACAAATTTCCTCCAAAGTATTTTTCTATTATAGGGGCCTCTTGCTTGAGAACATATGAGGAGAAAGTAGGGGAAGATTCCGACAGCATAACAATAGCATGAGAGATGTTGTGAAATGAGGGAGTGAGACCCTCATTATATAGTTGAGGAAGATCCCAACTCCTTGAAGATCAATGGCCAAGATTAGATCTAGATCTAGATTAGATCTCCACCACTAGATCTAGGTATTTGACTTTTTACCACTCTCAACCAATCTACACCCTTAGATTGTTTTTTAATCCATGGCTTGAGTGCTTGATCCATGTCTTAATCATTCTCCACCCTTAGATCTAGGTTTTTTGACCAAGTGGGGGCCCCCTTTGACTCAAATTTTAATTTTTATTATTTTAGTTTTTATCTTTAATTTTATCTTTAATTTTTTAATCTTTTATATAATCTTTAATCTTTTATCTTTTATTTTTAATTTTGAATCTTTAATTTTTTATTTTTATCTTTTTATTTTTTAATCTTTTAATCTTTTATTTTCAAGTTTTAATCTTATATTTTTATTTTTAATGTTTTATTTTTTAATTTTTAACTTTTGATCTTTAATTTTTTAATCTTTTTATTTTATTAAGACAAAAGGGACGCCCCACTTAGGAGATCTTCAGACATTTATTTTGACCATGGAGGGTTTATTTAAATCAAATTTTGGCTATGCTTAGCCATCCCCCAAACTTAATTACCATGGCTTTATTTGATTTTTTCTTTCAAAATCAAATAATTTAAATTTTTGACTTAGGGAAATTAATTAATTCCCTAGGAAAAATAGACATTGCTTAGCAAAAAATGGTCTATCTCCTTAACCCCTTATCAGAATGACATGGGACTCGAAGCAGTGGCTTAGGGGGTTTCATAGCAATTTACCTTGCATTCATAGCCCCTATTACAAAGTGCCAGTGCTTGAGCAATTACATTATTACATCAAAACTTAGTTAATTAACCACCATGGGGTGAAATTAATCAACTAGAAAAAATTAATAAAAATACAACAACATAACGAAACTCCGCAAGACTCTATACAAATGTCTAGCATGGTCATGAATAACATTTTGAACCCTTAGCCACCCCATGGACTTGATTGTTAAAACGTCCGTCACCACTTTGGAGGATTTTGAGTGAAAAACCAAACCAATTAAAATCGTTTAAACAACAAGATTAATTGGAAAGGGAAAAAACACTCGATGAGGGGACTTCCCTAACAACCAATTCCATGGTATGGCATCCATATCATATGACCTATACTAGCACATAAAATTACATTAATTTTTCCACGCAGGGGAGCGGACATTTCGTTTTACAAAGGGGCAGTTGCCCTGCAGAAGTGAAAAATCATCAAATTTTTCCAAGGTACAAACTGCACATAATGTACATCTTCAATGTACATGAGGTTGCCACCTAGTCAAAATAGGTGGGCAACATAGTCATCACCCTCCACATCTTCCAATGGAACAACACCTAACTCCCTAGACCGATGATACGAAGTTGAACGGGAAGAAGATTTGATAAAGATACCACTCTACCCTCCAACAATAGAGGCAGAAGAACTTGCCATAACCAAGCTAGACCCAAGCATAGATGCCTCATCTAAATCTCCAACACCTAAATGATTTATTGAAGAACTAGCCAAAGAGAGGTTAGTCATCAAGCAATCAGGAGTATCCAAGTCTGCATCCTTAGGATTCACATCCCATAGCTTCGAAGGACCCTCATTATAATTTGGCTTCGATCGAGAGATGAGGTGAAGATTTGAGTGAATGTACACAAGATATTTTTCCTTTGTTGATTGAAGTTTGTTTCTCTTGACTAAATGAATGAACCCATCAGTGCTCTAGTTTCTCTCTGCTACTAAAGAGTTACAAAACTGTGAAAGAACTTTAGATGCAAGGGTTTGTAACTCGGAATTTTGAGCATCATAATATCCCCACCATGCAATAGGTGTCATAATTCCCTTGTTAGCTAGTGCTTTTACATTTCCAAATGCACAACTCCTGTGATGAATGAATTAAATAGGTTCTTTAGTTCTACAAGCTCCATTGGGTTAGAGAAAATCTTTGAAATTGTTGTTCTAAAACCATTGGCCACCTCACTGTCTTTGTTTGGGGCCTTCCTCCTACCCTCAAATTTAGTGAAGTACACGTCATCGTAGTACTTTGGATTAAGGCATAGGATAAATCATGTTGAGGGGTATTGTATTTGTTCCACCTGTTAATGATTATGTCCTTTATGGTGCCAAATGAAAGAGGGTCCTTCTCTTCAAGAAGTAGCTGAATTCTTTCCAACATATGGTTAGTTTCCTCATAGATGTCACCCAACATAGGCACATTGAAATCACAAAATTTCAACAAATCAACAAGTGGCTCTGTTACAACATGAACTAGTAGGTATAGTTAAAGCCTCAAAGAACACGGCTAGCCCGACTGCAACCTAGAGGTGTTACCCACTGTCACCTTGATAACCACTTCTCTGCTCTTCTCCAACTTGAGGGGGGCTTCCCTAGATAGGAATCAATATTTCAAAGAGTTAGCCTTAGCAAGACTTGAGGTATTTTTGGTAGTATAGGTGATGGAAGGACCATGAGGACCGGTGCCAATCCCCAAGGAAAATGAAGTCTCAAGGTAATTCAGCCCAAGGGCCTTGTTCATATATATTTGGCTAGAATACTCTCACAACAATAGAGCATTCCCTGTCCCAAACTGTTTTCACGAAGGAAGGGTGGTCACTAGTACACACACCAGATCATTTGGCTAGCATGTACCCTAGCTTATGCCACCAAATCTACAGCCTCTACAAAGGTATGAAAACTACAAACCAACAAAAAAACTAAACCACAAAATGATAAAATAATTCCATTGGAGCAATCATACTTTTTCAATGAACTCGGAGCATAAACCTTACAATGATAAAAATAGCATGTCATCTGAATACTAAGCCATCCAAGAAAACCCAAGAGAAAAGAAAAGTTAAAACCCTTAAGCTTCAAAATGCTCCACAAAAAGATATACCAATTAGGCTTCAAAAGAGAGAGAGCTCTCAAAATCCAACCATGACTTCAAATGAGGAAGCGACTCTCTTTATATAGGAGTAGCTCAAACTTCATTTACGATAAAATATTCATTATTTCCTTAGATCTAGCCTAGTGTGGAGTGAAATAATACAAAAGCCTCACTTAGTTCTAACAAACACCTAACCAAACAATAAAATAAAGTGGAATGCCACAGACTTACCTTAATTACCTTGGCCATCAGATCTGCTACATTTCCTGTGATGCTTCTGCTACAAGTGTTTCATCCAACGCCCTTCTAATCATCAGACAGGCTGCAAATGTGTGGCTGTAAGGTGACTGCTGTAACATTTTCCCTTGTAGCATAACTGTGGGAGATTTATGTTCCAGATCAGGCATGAATGTGAGGCCTCAGATCTAGTGAAAGTGACCTCCAAATATGTCTTGTCCACCAGTTTTGGGACGAAGAATGGGCCCAGAAATATAGCAATTTCCAGCATATGCCCTTTTCAGCCAGATCAGAGATCAATAGCTCTCATACTCTGCCATCTGAAGTGTATGGATCAAATGTAAAACTGAGGGAACAAGGTTTTTTGCTTACTGCTGAAGTAGATCCACCACAGGCTGCTTACTGCTGATTCACCCCAGATGTATGCTCAAAAACAGTCTCACTGCTATTGTGGGCTGAAAGACTCAAAATTGTGCCCAAAACCAAAACCCTATCACCATATTTATAACCTACAGAATGGAGCCTCAAATCACCTGGAAAATGCCATTGTTCTGATACAGCTTCATGAGTACGAAATGAGCGTTCCAAACCTCAAAGGTGGCACACTTATTTATATAAAATTTTCCCTCCATTCACCTGATCAATTACAGGTTGGCCCTGGCTTCTTTGCTTGGAATAGGTCGGCTTTGGTCTTCCATTTAGAGCAAGTCGGCTCTAATATTTTGTTTGACAGAGGTCATCTGCCTTCTATTTATATTTTCTTCTAGTGTTAAATTCTTGGGCGTTTTCTCTCAGAATAGATGCTTTTAATGACTTCTCTGGTACACCTCTCACCTACAGTTTGCAGCAAATAACCAGTGAAAAGGGGCTGATCTGTGAGTCCAGGTTAGGTTGTTTAATGCTGTTTTAGGTCACAGAACCTCCCAGCCTCAGAGATGATGTTGTTTGACTTGTTTTTTTATGCCCAGGAGTTCCCAGCACACACCCAGACTTGCTTCTTTATTGTCCAGAATTGTCTTAAAGCTGTTATTATGCATCAGACTTGCCCAAAAACTCAGGAAAACTTAGGTGAACACCCCATGCAAATAGGGGGGGTAACAGGCTCCATTATGGAAACAAAGAGCTCAACTTGAACCCACCAAGCCTCACGAAAAATGGTGCCTCTAGCCCACATTTGCTTTTTCAGTGGTGCTTTGTTTCCATGTTTGCCACCATGGATTAACAACCATGGAGGACAAAGCTTCCCTCATGTCTACTAACTGCCTGATCATTATATAATGTGATTCAAATCTAGTTTCTCCAACCTTCAAAAGTTGGAGTTTAGCAAATTTGTTATACATAGCTTGTGCATGTTGGTGGTTAGTGATAAAAATCTGAACTTCTCTTGTTTCTTTACATAGTTTTTTCATCCATTCAACTTCAACAACAATGGATTTAAACGCAAGATTTAAACTATGCACCACACAAGGTGTCCAAAAAATATAGTCATAAAATCCCTCAATAATTGCCCCAATTGCTTTGCATGAACGTGCATTATCTGTGATGACTTGCACAACATTTCAAGGGCCCACAATTTTGATTGTTCCTGAAATTTTTTCAGATATCCATTCAGCATTTTTCGCATCCCCTGAAGCATCTAGTGCCCTCAAGAAATATGGGCCTTAAGGAGATAGTATAATAATGTTTACCAATGGCCTCTTGGCCCTATCAGTCCAACCATCAAAGACAATACAGAACCACTGCCATTCCAACTGGAACAGACCGGATCCAACACTTTCTCCACAATCAATTTCTCCTTTCGTATAAGGGTAGTGCACACTCTCTTAGAGTTTGGCCGCTTGTAGTCCCTAGGGGCCTCTTTAACTGCCTTAAGCATGTCTTTCCAATAAGGAGACCGCACTGCATTTAAGGGTAATCAACATGCAAATATGGCTCTTGCAACCCTGCTATGCTCTCCGTCTCATCCCTCCTTCCCACGTCAAACATTTTGGTCAAAGTTCTAAGGTTTTTTCTATTGCAGGCTTCTTCAACAATTAAGGGAGCTTCATTTATCCTTGTTGTGAATGGTTGTTGCTTGAAACTCCTCCTTTTGCCTTGGCTAAATCTGCAGCATCTTGCTCTGCTTGAAAATTGTCCACATCCTTTTGAATAATACTTTTGCAATGATGAACTCCATTATCCCCTGCTACAATTCCACAAGCATCTGCCACCATTGTTCTATTTCTTCTTCACAATCTTGGTCTCATACTTCCGCAAAGGAGAATCAATAGGGTATGTTGGTAGTACAGGTTGAGGTACTTGTTCATTTCTTTGATAATCATTGCTTCTCCTCCCAACACCACACCTCCCACCACGAACTCCATGCCCAAACTAAACTAAATGACAAGAGGCCATAGCTAAACTAATTGACGAGAGGCCATTGCTGGTGTTTAGTGAAACAATGAACACTGAAAAATGGTCAAACCTACTAGCACAATGACCATATACCATAATTATGTTATTTTGATTTCATTATTTTCATTATTTTATAAAAAATGAGGGTCCTGTGTATTTACATTGGCATACACAGGCTTATTGTGTATGCCAACAAGGAACACACGGGCATTTTGGAAGGCCTACCATGTGTATGCCAACAGGGATACACAGGCCAACAATGTTGTGTATTTTTGGTAGCATACACAACACAAACTCTACCTGGGTCCCAAGCTAGTAATTAATAAACTGAACAAATAAATTAAAATGCAAACCAAGGGAGCTTACTTGAACCGATTGACTTCAATTCCAAGTGCTCTGATACAACGTCCAAACCTCTGCTCACTGCTCCAGGTGTGCCCTTGCTCAGTTGCTACTCCCAAGTTTCAGTCGTTGCTCCAAGTGCCCTTGCTCGGTCTCAATGGTGGATAAACTTTAAAATCCTCTCCCAAAATGTTGTGGATCCTGTGAAACTCTTCCCATGGGTATAATCATCATTGAAAGTGTTTTTTTTAAATATCAAGGAATCAATTCTAGTTGAAGGAATCGATTCCTGACTTGTAGGAATTGGTTCCTTCAACTAGAACTGATTCCTCAAACTAAAAAAGCATTTCCTAAAACAAGAAACAAATATGAAGAGGTGAGAACTGTTTCTGAAAATCAAAATCCGTTTCGAAGAAAAAATTGCAATTTAAAAAAAAATCCAATATGGATCCCCGAATCTGCAGTTCTACTGCTATTTTGGTATGGAAACGAGCAAGGGATAGCTAAATCTGATATCTCTGTTGCCTACACATATGCATTGCTGCTTATGTTTACAATTTAGGAAACTCCTAGAATGGAGGAGAGTATCACTTTAGTCTTTGTTGTTGATAGGAAATCTTTTAGCATACATTTTCTTGTGGAATATGGAATATTCACAGCTGACTTGAATTTAGCTAGAATATGTCCTTGAATTCCCCATAATCTTAATCTATATGCATATTAGTGTTGCCTCACCATATCACAATCCTCGAGTTTAAAGGACATGCCATGGTATAATTGGGTCCTATGTGGGATATCTATTAGAATGAAACAATCATCTATTACACATTAGGAAGTACAAGCTATCATACATAATCTAAGCATTCCATAGCTTGTTTAGGACATAGGATCCATATAGACCCAATATTCTAGCAATAAGAGTTATGATATCATAGATTAATTTAAGTTTGTGCTAAGCTTGACATAGCTTGTTCAGGACCTTGTATCCATAGATGAAAAATTTCAATAATCATTTATAATTAAAAGAAATCCCACTTTTTGTTTGAAACATATGGAATTCTTTCAACATAAACAACTCAGAAATTTAAGTGGCAACCTGCCATTTCACACTCAGACAATTATGATAGCCAATACACACATGAAAATTAGTCTCATAATTTTGACCAAAATGGTCCAGAAAAAGACCATGAAGGGAAAACCTGTTTTCAGAGAGATTTTTATTTCTTCAGGAAAATTTACTAAAATATGACAGCAGTACTTATTTCAATATTTCATTTTGAAATACGTGCCAATCTTCAGCAAAATATTCAGACCTCAACGGACAGATTTTACCCAGACGTGCCAGCATTAAATGTTGTTCTACGGCCTTGTTTTTCTTTCCTATTGCAGCTTGTATGGATCTTGAAATTCGTGCATTCTTCTTCGAAATTCGTGCCACAAATTCATTGTTGTATGAATTGTCCTTTCTGTTGTATTGACTGTCCTTTTTCCACCTCAGAAAACGTGTTGTACGACCTGCAATAAATGATGTACGGCCTGCAATAACTGAAGTACGACCTCCTCGATTTTCATGCCTGGTACAGGAAAAATTCAGTCTAAAAATTTGTGTCCTCTTTCTGTGTATTTTGCCTAGAAATTTGTTCCCTCTTTGGAATTTGTGCTCATGCTCAGCGTGAAAATTCTTCAAGGGTTTTCTTCTTCTCTCCAAATCAACTTCTCTTCTTGCTCTTCTCCTCTCTCAAAATTCTCTTTTGTTAAAGTGAACAAAATGATTCTCTCCATGCCTTTCCCTAGATTTTTTGTTTGAGTAACCACCACCACTTGAAAATCAATGGCCTAGATTAAAAACCAACTAAATGAGATCTAGGGCTTTTATTAAATCTCATATTTTCTCTTTAAAAGCATTAACTCACTTTTAAATAATAAATGGGACATTTAATACTCATCCACCTTTTTAATTCTCATAAAGTAACATTTTAAATTTTTTAATAACTCAAACTCACTTTATAAAAATAAAGTCATTCAACTTTAAAAGTACTAGGGACCACAACTTTTAGTGTTCATGTCCACCCCAAGGCATCACAAGGTGAACAAACACTTACTAGGTATTTTTTTCAACACTCCCTCTTACTGAGGAAGCTGTTCTTCACCACTCCCAACTTGTCTCTGAAATGAATATGCTTCCCTCTTCCCAAAGACTTCGTGAGAATTTCATCCACTTGCTACTCAATAGATATGTACTGCAACTCAACAACTCTCCTCTGAACATGATCTCTGATGAAGTGATATATGATCTCTATGTGTTTAGACCTGTCATGGAATATTGGATTCCCAGAGAGCCCGATCCAACTTTGATTATCACTGTATATAACTGTAGGCCTCAACTCCCGATCAAACAAGTCAACCATCAACTTGCGAAGCCACAATGCCTCGCAACTAGCCTGAATGGCTTCCATATACTCAGCCTTAGCATAACTCAAAGCAACGGACTTTTGCTTTCTGCTAAACCACGACACTACTGTCGAACCCAAACTAAAGCAACAATCGAAAGTGCTCTTTCGGTCCAATGCATTGCCTGCCCAATCCGAATCTATGAAGCCAACCAATCCCACTCCATCTGACCTCTTATAGTCTAAACCATAGTCTGCAGTCCCAACAATATATCACAAAACATGTTTTGCAGCTACCCAATGCACTCTCCTGGGCTCCATCATGAACTGGCTAAGAGTGTTCACTGCAAAACATATATTTGGTCTGGTGTTAACCAGAGACATCAACGAACCAATGAGCTACCTGTATAAGGTAGAATCAACCAACTCTCCCTTAGAAGCATGAAGCTTCTTCCAATTGGTGATCATGGGTGTGGACATCGGTCTACAACCCTCCATCTGAAATCTCTTCAGAACATCAGCTGCATATTTTCCTTGCCCTAGGAAAACATGTCCATCCTCTTGCCATACCTCCATACCCAAATGATAATGCATCAGCCCAAGTTTAGGCATCTCAAACTCTGAAGCAAGATCTCTCTTGCAAGCTGCAATCAAGTGCTCCTCCTCTATGGTAAACAAGTTATCAACGTATAGCAGAAAAATGAGTGGATCAACTCCAACCACAATGAAATACAGGTAAGGATCATCTTAACTCTTCTGACACCCAATTGAAAGCAAGTATGAGTCAATCCTCTAATACGAAGCTCGAGGAGCTTGCTTCAACCCATATGAGGCCTTTTTTAGCTTGCATACATGTGAATCTCTCCCATGCAACTCAGAGTCCTATGCCTGCTCTAGATACACCTCCTCCTACAGAAGACCATTTAGAAATGCGGTCTTCACATCCATCTGGTGGATCCTCCATCTCTACAACTATGGATATCACTGATATGATGGAAGAATATCAAGCAACTAATGCAAAAGTCTTCTCATAGTCAACTCCCTCAACCTGTGAGAACATGTCCATCCTAGGAAAACATGTCCATCCTCTTGCCATACCTCCATACCCAAATGATAATGCATCAGCCCAAGTTTAGGCATCTCAAACTCTGAAGCAAGATCTCTCTTGCAAGTTGCAATCAAGTGCTCCTCCCCTATGGTAAACAAGTTATCAACGTATAGCAGAAAAATGAGTGGATCAACTCCAACCACAATGAAATACAGGTAAGGATCATCTTAACTCTTCTGACACCCAATTGAAAGCA
>LPNX010966124.1:66880-77644 GCA_001517045.1 Pseudotsuga menziesii
TCTAATATGAAGCTCGAGGAGCTTGCTTCAACCCATACGAGGCCTTTTTTAGCCTGCATACATGTGAATCTCTCCCATGCAACTCAGAGTCCTATGCCTGCTCTAGATACACCTCCTCCTACAGAAGACCATTTAGAAATGCGGTCGTCACATCCATTTGGTGGATCCTCCATCTCTACAACTATGGATATCACTGATATGATGGAAGAATAACAAGCAACTAATGCAAAAGTCTTCTCATAGTCAACTCCCTCAACCTGTGAGAACCCCCGTGTTACAAACCGAGCATTGTACTTCTCAATGCTTCTATCCTAAGCATGCTTTATCTTGTACATCCACTTGGAAGTCACAACTGACTTCCTCTCTGGTCGTGGAACAATCTCCCACACATCATTCTTCATGATGGAATTGTACTCTTCCATCATGGCATCTTTCCAAACCTGATGTGTGGATGCCTCCTCAAAAGTAGTAGGCTCTGACTCACGCATGCTAGTCACCACTGCCATGTACCTGGAAAAACTCTTTGGTGCCTTGCTCTCTCTAACCTCCATCATAGGTAGCCCCACAAACTCCTCATCTTCCTTCACAAGCTCCTTAAGCCAAGTTGGGTTTCTCTTCCTAGAAGTAGCTTCCTATGGCAAACCCTCCTCTACATCCTCATCTGACGAGTGTCTCCCTGAAGAAGTTCTTGTGGTCTGATATCCCGTGTAGGGTGAACTTGAACCTAAACCAAGTGATCCTGAATCACGTGAAGGTGAAACATGTGAACCTGTAAATCGAGAACCTATTCCAATACCAGAAATCCCTCTAGATCGTGTCCCTGAAATTGATGATCTTGACACCTGTAGACCAGTCAAACCTGAGACTTGTGACCTTGTACTCTGATATGCTATCACCTGTGGAGTATAAACTTGTGTTCCTCCATCTCAGACTCTCGAGATCTCCTAAAGGCCCTCTCCTCAAATCTCACCTTCCTCCTTAGTACAACTTTCCTCTAAACATGAAGGTATATGCAGAAGGCCTTTAAAGTCTCATCATACCCAACAAAGATTCCTTTCTTTGCAGTACCCTCCAACTTTGTCCTCTTCTCAGAAGGGACATATGAATATGTAAGGCATTCAAAAATGCGGAAGTGGCCTATCTCAGGCTTCTTCTCAGTAAACATCTCCTAAGGAGTTTTACTCCCCAATGCTTGGGGAGGACTCTTGTTTTGAACATAAACAACAGTACCACAAGCCTCATCCCATAAAAAGAAATGAAGACTCTAGTCATGCAGCATGGCTCTCGCTGCTCCCACTATCACACAGTTCTTTCTTTCTACAGCTCCATTTGGATGTGGAGTGTAAGGAACTGCCAGCTGCCTCTTTATCCCCTCTTGTTTGCAATACTCATCAAACTCCTTGGAGGTATACTCACCCTCATTGTTTGATCTGAGTACTCTAATCCTCCTCCCTGTTTGGTTCTCCATAAGAGCTTTGAACTCTTGGAACCTCTTCAAGACTTCTTCTGACTTCTTGCTCCTCAGGAAGTAGATCCAGGTCTTCTTGGAATAATTATCAATGAATGTGATGTAGTACTCAAAACCTGCCAAAGAAGTAGATGACATGGGACCACACAAGTCTGAATGAATTAGATCAAGCACTCCCTTTGATCTAGTGCCACTACTTGTAAAAGCAATCTTGGTGTACTTTCCCAAAGCATACCCCCTACACGCACCACTCTACTCTGTGATGAAATATGGCAAACCTGTAGTCATGTCTCTCATCGTCCTCAAAGCTAGATGATGAAGATGGGCCGTCCTCCTGTGCCACTACTCGCACAACTGACTGATGTTGCTAATGTGCACCAATGCATGATGAGGTTGGAAGAGAAGCTTATACAGTTTCCAACATCTAACTGCTATGGCATATGAAGCAGATTGTCCTGCTTCCTTGGGAAAGGCCCGAACTTTCCCATCTAGAACATATACTCCAAAACCCCTATCCTTAATAGTGGAAACTGAAACGAGGTTCTTCTTCAACCCAGGGATGTACAAGACATCCCTCAGTGTCATGGGATCCATGGAATCCCTCTCAAAAAAGACTGCCCACGCCCAACTACTCTCACCACTGTATCATCACCCAACACCACCTCTAGATCCAAGCCTGTCTCAATCATATCGGTGAACATGTCTTGAACACTTGTCATATGGATCGAAGCCCCACTATCAATATACTACGTGGAAGGAGTGGTGGATGCACTAAATGAATGCCCAACTATCATGGAATGCTTCATCTGGTCCTCCATATCATCACTGGTGATAGATGATGCTCTCTCTATGTAACCACCAACAAAGAGAGAAAACTCTCTCTCAAATCTCGTAGCATACTGATCGATCTCCACTGCTACTGCTGTCTGTTGTTTCTTCTTCTTGTTGTTTGGACATTGCCCAGCATAGTGCCCAAACTTCTGACAAGCAACGCATTTCACTTTGCTCATGTCCTTCTTCTGCTCACTTGTCTGATGCTTGGTCTCACCCTTAGGACCCTTCTTGAACTTCTTCTTCTTACCCTTCACTGCTAAAGCCACATTCTCCTCTTCATCTTTGCTGTGAGATGTACTCACATGTACATACCCTCTACGGGTCTCCTCCTGTATGAAATTGTCCCAAAGACGATTCCATGTGGGCATATGCTCATGAGCAACCACTGACTCCACAAATACAACCCATGGCTTTGTCACACCATTCAGAGTTGCCTGAACCAACTCAACATCCAAAACTCTCTCCCCCACCGCTCCAAGCTCATCTCAAACCTGCGTAATGCTAGTAAGGTAAGAAACCATGTTCTCCCCCTTGTTCATCTGAGTACTTTTCAACTTCTCCCTTAACAACATAAATCAATTTTCATTGGAACTCTAGTATAAATTGCTCAAATCTGTCAACATCTAATGAGCATAATCTTTCCCGAATATATGTGGCATTACATGGTCTTTTAGGGCATCAAGTACAATTAGTTTTGCTTTTATGTTTTGTTTGTCAAATATGGCCTTATGTTTTGCTGCTGTATAGACTATCCTTTTTGCACCTCGAAAAATGTGTTGTACGAACATCAGTAAATGTTGTACAACCTATACTATACAACCTGTGATAAATACAGTACAACCTCCTTGATTTTCATATCATGTACAAGAAATATTTAGTGTGAAAATTTGCGTCCTTTCTATGTACAAGAAACCATGTTCTCCCCCTTGTTCATCTGAGTACTTTTCAACTTCTCCCTTAACAACATAAATCGATTTTCATTGGAACTCTAGTATAAATTGCTCAAATCTGTCAACATCTAATGAGCATAATCTTTCCCGGATATATGTGGCATTACATGGTCTTTTAGGGCATCAAGTACAATTAGTTTTGCTTTTATGTTTTGTTTGTCAAATATGGCCTTATCAGTTGCAATTGTAGGAACTATGACTGTATTGGCCGAGGTATTGTTCACTATGGCCCATAGTTCATTCTCTTACATTATCAACACCATTTTAGCCTTCCATGGGCTAAAATTATTTGTCCCATCCAACCTGTCTTTCAACCTAAGTTTGGTAGCCATCACTGCAAATCAGCTCAAGAACCTGTGTCTTCACAAAACCCTGTTTTCCCTTATTTCTGCAAGTCTAAAATTTCAATTTGAGTTTTAGTTTCAGCCCTTCACTTCAACTCTGATACCATGAATTTTTTTTTCAAGTTTAGTTTCATTGCATGTAGTTTAATGCCCAAACCCCAGCATGCATAATCATTTATAATTTAAAAAAAAGCACGTTTTGCTTGAAACACATGGAATTCTTTTAACATAAACAACTCAGAAATTTAAATGGCAGTCTGCTACTTCACACTTAGAAAATTATGACAGCCAATACACTCATGAAAAATAGACTCAGAATTTTGATCAAAATGGTCCAGGAAAAAGCCACGAAGGGAAAACCTGTTTTCAAAGACAGATTTTTATTTCTTCAGGCAAATTTACAAAAATATGATGACAGTACTTATCTCAATATTTCATCTCGAAATACGTGCCAATCTTCATCAAAAAATTCAGACCTCAACTGACAGAGATTTTACCCACACGTGCCAGCATTAAATGTTGTTGTACGGCCTCGATTTTCATGCATGTAGCAGCCTGTACAGATCTCAAAATTCATGCACTCTTCTTCCTCAAAATTCGTGCCATGAATTCATTATTGTACGGCCCGTCTTTTCTGCTGTATAGACTATCCTTTTTGCACCTCGAAAAATGTGTTGTACGAACATCAGTAAATGTTGTACAACCTATACTATACAACCTGTGATAAATACAGTACAACCTCCTTGATTTTCATATCATGTACAAGAAATATTTAGTGTGAAAATTTGCGTCCTTTCTGTGTATTTTGCCTATAAATGCGTGCCCTCCTTAGAATTTGTGCTCATGCTCAGCATGAAAATTCTTCAAGGGTTTTCTTCTTCTCTCCAAATCAACTTCTCTTTTTGCTCTTCTCCTCTCTCAAAATTCTCTTTTGTGAAAATGAATAAAATGATTCTCTCCATGCCTTTCCCTAGCCTTTTTGTTTGAGCAACCATCACTTGAAAATCAATGGCCTAGATTAAAATCCAACTAAATGAGATCTAGGGTCTTTATTAAATCTCACTTTTTCTCATCAAAAGCATTAACTCACTTTTAAATAATAAATGAGACATTTAATACCCACCGACCTTTTTAATTCTCATAAAGTAACATTTTAAATTTTTTAATAACTCAAGCTCACTTTATAAAAATAAAGTCATTCTCACTTTAAAAGTACTAGGGACTAGAACTTTTAAGTGTTCAGGTCCACCCCAAGGCATCACAAGGTGAACAAACACTTCCTAGGTAATTTTTCAACAATAGAGACCCAATATTCTAGCAGTAACAATTATGATATCATAGATTCATTTAAGTTTGTGCATGCATACTACTTTTAATCAAGAAATCAATGTTCCAATGATGTGATTTAGTTACTACTACTATTGTATCTTATAGTTGTGTTTCCTTCTGAGTCATAGATTCCTCTAAGATTAGATCTTCTTAGGCAGTTCACATGATAGAACCTCTTCCTAGAGTAGGCGGGATTACTCTATTGTTCTTAGTTGATTCTACAATGGTTATGGAAGATTCCTATTTAGTGTAGAAGAAAGTTATG
Organism: Pseudotsuga menziesii; assembly: GCA_001517045.1. NCBI lineage: Eukaryota > Viridiplantae > Streptophyta > Pinopsida > Pinales > Pinaceae > Pseudotsuga > Pseudotsuga menziesii. The sequence goes on from LPNX010966124.1 coordinate 72,071, forward strand.
TTGGTTTTGAGGCTTAAAGGTACCATCTAGGATGAAAAATGCTAAATTATATCCTTGGAGACAAGGCTAGATAACTAGAAGCTATTCTAAAATATAAGTGTACCATTAGAGAGCTTCCAATTTACAATTGTGGAGAGATAGAGAGAATGTAATTAATGCATATAGTTGCATATTTATGCTTCTATGTAGATCTCAATTGAACTCGGAGCATATACGACTTGCAAATTATTTGGTGCCATAGTCTTTGATGGCTTTCTATGCTAGCTAATTGACATGGATGGTTTCATATAACATCAGATTTCTATAGGATGTGATTCTCAATATAGGCACACAGATTTCTAAGGTTATTTTGTCATAAATTTTCATTAAATTCACTTGATATTCTTTGTTTTAAGACCAATTTAACCCTCCTTTCTATCCTATTACATAGCTCAAGTACATAGATAAGTTAACTTTATTCATGTCCAACAAATGACCACAAAAGTAGGTCAATAGGACAAAGATGGTGCATCCATAGTTTTAAAAATCAGAAAAATCGATTTCGGAATCAGCCGATTCACCGAGTTGACAACAAATTGATCTAAATCAGACTTCAAATCGGTTTGGTCGACTGACTTGGACACCGAATCAACTGGTTTGGTACTGAACCGGTCAGATTGATTGAGTCACATAAAAAGTCAATTGATTTGTTGTTGCTGGCACATGAGGATTGAGGACAAGAAAAAACTTAACATTTTCGTTTTTTTCCTAATCTAAGTTATCTAACCTAACCCTAAATCTATTTAATGACCCCTGCCCCCGTCTATTTCCCTACACCTATCTCATATTATCAGTCCATTCATGAGTTGGAGGCTTGTAGCAGCACTGCAACAGCCAACAATTAACAAACAGTGATGAGTTTGATCATTGATGATGCATGGCCGTTGACTATGTAGTATGTAGTATGATCATTGATGTATGATGTATGATCATGATGTAGTGGCATCATGATTCATAACATGTTTTTTTTTGGAGTCTATAGGTTATATATCCTTTAGGACACATAGATTATGTATTTTGTTCTGGTTGCATTGTACACTTGTGCCATTTTGATATATTCACTCTTATATGGTATATACATGAGTAGACTTTGGATATTTTGTCTCTAAGCTTTGGACTCATGGATTAGAATCTTGAAAATAATGTTTTTCTTTAAAATTTAAATATTAATATATTTTTTAGTAAACCGAGTCATTAAATTCAAATCATCCAAGTTATGACCGATTCATTACCGATTCTTATTATGAGTTTGAGTTGACCCTCAATTGGTTCTGAGTCTGATTCCAATTGTTAAAACTATGGGTACATCTAGTGTTGGTACAAAGTAGGAGTGTGATAGCATCTCCTAGATCAGTGCTAAAAGAAAAAGTATATTAAGGACAAGCTAGAAACTAGATGCTAAATGTCTAGCTAAGAGAGAGTATATGTAAAGGTGCCAATACAATAAAATTACTAGAAACTGAAAAACTTGGTACTAAACAAAAGAGAGAGGATGCCAACGATTGTTGGAGCTGGTGGTTGTGGACAAGTGAGGGGACCAAGATGTGTGCTTGTGTTAGTCATCAAACACTATGAAAGGGGTGATGCACTAGTGGATGATATCCTTACAAGTGTGACCGAGGCTAAGGGTTCCCAACTATATGATCATGGCGGAATCAAAAGAATGAGGGATCCTAGTTGTCCTAATATTTGATCCTGTGGGGAAAATCTTTGGATACAAAGTTGGTTACTTTGTTGAGCCTGGAAAGTAGTATGTTGGGTGGGGGGGGCCTATTTTGGAGCTATGTACACTGTAGAATTGTAGTTTTTGTTGGTGTACATATTGTGACATGGAACGACAACCTCTCATGGATCTTGAATATGTTGTTCAACCTTATTTGGGGGGTGGGGAGGATGGAGTTTGAGAAGAGACACAAGGCCTCGTTGATCTAAGCTCTAAATTGTCTTAGGTCTCTTCTTTTTGTTTGTTGCTTCAATTCGATAAGACAACCATGAAGTATGAGGTGATTAGGGAAAAGTTTAAGGATCCATACTTATCTTAAAGTGTAGAAACCTTTCTTAGCAATTCTTAAAATGCTAAATATAATGTTTTTGGTGACATTTTGTAAAAAGATTTGAATTTTTAAGGATTTTATATAGTTTCTACGAAAATTTTGTGATTTATTAAATAAAATAATTCTATATTATAAAATTTGAGCTAGTCAATTTTGGAGAAAAATGGTAGTCAATGAATCATTTTTGGAAAAAAAATGGAGAATTAGTCAAGCCATGACATGTAGACATTGAGATCTATGTTTGAACCAAAGTTACAAATATCGTGTCAGCAACTCTATCGTTGAGGATCCAAAAACAAATTATCTAATTTATTGGCTAAAATGCAGTGTTCCACGGGGACGCGCCTCCCAGGGTCGGGGGTTCGCCCCCTGCGTTTCCCATGCCCCGGGGGCTGGGGGGCTCCATGTGAAACGTTTCCTGGCGCCCCCTTTTCGACGAAACGCAGCCTAATGATGGGGGGGCTTCTACACGCCCCCCCCCTGAACATGGGGGGCTCCCACACACCCCCCCCCGAAATTTGATTTTTTTTAATAAAAAATTCAAAAACGAAAAAAAACAAATAAAAAAATGAAATTTTAATTTTAATTTAAAAATAAAAATAAAACCTTTTAACCTAGACGCCATCCTTACCTTTACCATTTGGCATTTACCTTTTTATTTTATCCTCCTCGTTCTGAACCGACCGCATCTCAACATCGTGCTAGTCTAGTGTTCAGTGTTTAGTGTTTACAATTTATCATTTATGATTTATGACATATGTGACATGTCTATGATTTATATTTATGATTATTGATTTGTCATTTATCATTTTATGTTTATGTTTATGATTCGAAGTTGTTATGGAAGATGTGCATGTATTTAAAATTTAAAATCGCCATTGTGAACTGAATATCATGTTTACAGTTTACATTGCACAATGATGAATTTCAATTTAGCATGTATTTATTTTTATTAATTAATAATTTTAGAGATGCCCCCCCCCTATGTTAAAATTTAAAGACCTCGACGCCCCCTCGCTCCCTAAAATACCCCAAAATTTGGAGGTGCCTCTACACATCCCCAATGTGCGTTTCCCCGCTCCCACGCCCCCCCGTCCCGGATACTTGGTGGAACATTGCTAAAATGTTAGCAAACATTGACAATATATCAACAAACTTAAAAAAGATAAAAATATTAAAAAATACAAAAATGCAAAAAAATCACGATATAAACGAAAAAATCATGACATATTAAAAAAACGACAAAAATTGAGAAAAAATCGCCAAAAATTTGGGGAAAAAAATGAAGCGATATATTATCGATATATCACTAGTGAGTTAGTGTCATGATATATTGCAATGTTGGCGATATATCAGCAATGTTTGTAATAGAGGTTTGAACGCTTCTCTCGTGAAGAGAGTGAGTCATTTTCTAGTCAAGGTAGTGAAAGAAGGTGAAAAAGGAGCCCCTCGAGTCTTGAAATAGACAGTAATATCTATTTTTGATCTTAGAGTATAGGGGGCACTAAAAATTGAGATGTACCTTTGTCTTTGGTTTGTCTAAGTGGCAAACGTGGTAGATCTTGTCTAGTCATGGAATGTCATGATCGATCTCTACCTAGAGTTTATGAGCACCCACTCGAAATTCATCTAGGGTAATCCTAAGGGCATGCATCTAGTGTTTAACACGTATGGAGGCAGACTAATAAAGTCATCCCTTAGTGCTGAAAGGCACTGCAAATAGAATGGCATCTTTAGGTTGAGACCCTCAAAAGGTGCGATCAAGGTGGCCTAAATGTACTTTCTATAAATGTCCTCTATGATAGCCCTATTCAATTCGTGCTTAGATTATAGTTTGAAACATGACACATCCTTTAGGGGCTCCATGTCTGTGTTCCATGTGTTGGACAAGGATACACTAGGATACATGTTGGACATGTTCCCTAGATGTGTCCCACTCTAAAAACCAATTTTCTTTTTTTTTCGCACTTTTAGTTGTAGGGAAAGAGATCTCACAGTCTCTTATTGTGAAGGTAAATGGGAAAATCAAGTTTTGAAGGGATTTCAACTGTTTTGTAAATGTTATAGTTTCTAAAAAAATTGGACCTTTGTGTCTACATTTCATTGGACCTTTATCGAGGAGCTTTTTTGATAATGGCCTTGAGTGTGAATATGTGGTCAATGGTTTGGTTCTTTGGGATAAAACTTGCTTATCCTCAAGTGTTGAGGTGCCTACTCACAAGCTCATCTGAAATCGTAGATGAAGAGCTGTAGCACAACTTTGAAAGTTGGCACTTGATTTGAAAATTGGGTGTATGATGTGTTTGGATCTAGCTTGAGGGAATTAGGAATATGCAATATGGATAAACAAAAAACGACAATGTGGTGGTGGAGAGATTGAATGCTATGCTTGAGGAACTTGAATTGGAAACCTTTCTCATTAGCTGCCTTTTTAGTGCTCATAGGCTTGATTGCTCTCTTGATGTTTTTGTTTGAGAGAAGATGGCAAGAAGGTGGGGTGGGGAGAGGTGAGATGGGTAGGAGTCTGAGACACCCCCATGTAGAAGTACCTGTCCAAGCTACAAAATCTAACAAAATGAGGTTATGACTCAAGAGCCATAGCTCAAATGGTCATGGAAAGAATCTTGTATTTGACCATGAATGTCTTAAAAGTCAAGAAATGGGGAATGGGTGGGTAAGTAGCCTTTGAAGTTGGGTGGTGTAAGAGTTGGCATACTCCTTGTTGAAGAATAATGGTGCAAGGGGGTGGTGGTGGAGGAAGGTGGATGGAAGATGGAGGCAAAGATGAAGAATGTTAGAAGGGTGTGGTTAGCAAGAGGAAGGGGGTAGATAGAAAGAAGTTGAATGTGAGGAAGTATGTCCTAGTTTGTTAAGACATTCCATCGCACTGGACTATTTTATGTGAGGGAAATACATGAAGTGCCTTGAATCAAGATAACGTCGAAGACTATTTGGGAGAAACAAATTGTGAGATTTCCCAAGTTGTAGAAGGTGCCTCCTATAGGCTATGAGGGGTCTAGTACCATTGCTTGAGGTCCTGTGGAGGTCCACAGTGTTTTGGTCAATCTCCTTAAAGCAAAAGACATCCTCATATCTATCATGTAGTGGTCTCGGTAATGTCTTGGTACGAGTGTTGACATGCCCAAAGTGATTAACATCGTTGGGTAGAATAGTGGGAGATATCCCTGTTTAGAAAGAGGATAGGGTCCTTGTTTGACTCTTTATATAGTGCAAAGTACGAGGAAGTTGGTGAGAAGTAGCAGACTACGATGCAAATATCTCAAGGTAGGGGAACAATGGTGTGGACTTAGACCCACAGGAACTTGACATGCTTGTCAAAGGTGATCATGGAAACACTTTTGTAAAGAGAATCACAGATAAGGCATGAAACCCCATTGAAACCTCTCATGCTATTGGAATGACGTGTCTCATGCTATGTTGCAGGAAACGTGCCCCCCCCCCCCCCCCCCCCCCCCCCCCC
>LPNX010966124.1:78436-188236 GCA_001517045.1 Pseudotsuga menziesii
TGATTTTTTGGAATCTGGATATATATGTATTAGCATTTCCCCATTTCCTAAATTTTGGGGGGTCACGTTTCCAACGCATCCCCATTTCAGAAACTCGTCCCTGTTTCCCCGTTTCGTGCAACTTAGGTCTCATCTTTGTAGGTGAAATCCCAATGGTCTTCTTGGATCAAGGATGGTGTTTGTATGGGGATTGCATGGGTTTTTGTGAGAAAGAGGAGGTCTCAAGACTCAGGCACGTCGTAAAACACTCTCGAAGAACAAAATGTCTTGTTGCATTGCCAACATGCAATGGAAATGGCAGACAAAACCCCCTTACCTACTTTGAGGTCCCAATTGACTATGAGACAGGGTAAATTTTAGGGGCAAAATTTAGCCCATGCGCTAATTTTTTACCTTTTCTCTTCCAAAAAAATGATTTGCCAATTTCCATTTTTTTCTAAATTGATTTGTCCAAATTCCATCTGATAAAAAAAAATTACTCAAAAAATCGCCAATATTGTCCAGAAACTCTATAAAACGCTTAGAAATTTGAATCCTTTTAGAAAAATATTGCCCAACTATTTATGGTTGGAAATTTACGAATTAGTAAGATTCACCAAGGTTTCTACACTTTAAAAAATTTATGGATCCTTAAAATTTTCCTTGCTACAAAACCTATTGTAACGTATTCCTTGGAGTGCTTGATCTTTTCCAACTATGATCAGGCAAGGTTGACTTCAGGGAAGATTTTGTGTGGGAGGGAGGAGAGCCATCTCTTAGTGTAGAGGGATCTGAGCCTATCTCTTAGTGTCCTAAAATGGAGGAAAAGTGTTGAGTTGGCCTACACCCAAGTTCCCTTGAGATTGATATCCTTCAAATTAAGGGTGTTGCGAACGAAAGAGGTGCTCAACCATAGAGGGTCTAAAGAGGTGAGGAAGGGAGTCCATGCACCCTAAAGTTGAGATCCATGGCACGTTTAAGGGATCCATCTACTATCTTGGTCTAAGCACCTCTTCCACATTGGCGAGTTATGGTTGGAGGGGTGGTTTTTCCTTTTTTCTATCCACATGTACCCAAGAATTTAGATTTGATGTTGTGTTTTCATTTGTTTTAAACAATTCTTGTTGGGGTCTCATCTCCTCTTGCACACTTTTAATGTTTGAGATTTTAAATGTAGTGTGGAAGAGTTCCTAAGCTAGTTTTGGAGATGTAAATTTTCTTAGAGTCTCATTTCACAAGCTAGCTATTTTAGATTGAGATTTATGGATTATGCTTTGGTGTCCGTGTTCGTGAGATTCAAACCTATGAATATAGCTTGTTAGTTTTGAATTAAAGGCAGTCCATTCTTGTTAGCAAATTTTTGATGTGCATTGCCCAGTATGAGAAATCTATTGGAGAGGACAAGGCATTGCCTACCAACAAGTTGATCCACATGTTGCTTGTTGTTATCACTATTATGCATATAATGAGGATTCTTTAGTTTTCGTGAACTTTATGCAAGATAAAGGATTCTTCCAATTCATTGACCCAGATTCTGACACTTGTGCTACTTCTATCAAATTTCCTTTATCTCAATCTTGTAAGGTTCCCATTTATACTTGGATTTGGTTCCTTGGGAAATTTCTCCTTTTGGTTCTCCTCTTTGAATGACGCCTCTTTATGAAAAATCCATTCAACTATTTGAATTTCTAGAGCCCTTATTAAAGAATCAAGTGTCTCCTCATGTTATTGCTTCATGATATACTTAGGTGGTTTATAATCATATTTAGATTTCATTTTATAGATGTTCCTTGGTTTGAGCTTAAATTTTGAGTCTCAAAAGGTGCATAACAAGTGATTGATGCTCTCACACTGAGAGATCTCCAATGTTGGGTGCATTTAGCCTCCCCAAAGAATGATTTATTTTATTAATTGATAAAATGAAGTTGTGTATGTTTGTATATTAGGAACTATAGATTGTATGCCCTTATATCTAGACACAATACCATAACAAAAGGAATGTGGCTTTTTATTCTTTTATAGAAGTGAGACCATTATTGAATTTTTCCAAAATTTGACAAGTTTAAAATGGGCAAATCTTTAATTTGGCCTTAGTATTTGCTAAGAATAATAAATTTTGCAAGGTCTTATAATAAGAACAATTGCCTTGGTTTAATCTAAAACTTACATTATAATTCCCTTTACAAGGTTTTGCTTAATACCAAATATGTTTCATATGAATTTGCACAATAGGGCTTAAGAAAGTTACTTCTATGAAATTTGGACTATTATAGGACATGTTTACAATAAAAGGATTTGGACCAAGATCCATTATATTGTAATGTTCTCTTCCTTCAAGATTCTCAATTATAATGCATTGATTTGTTACACATGATTCACATTGACTGAAAGGTGATTGTAGGGTATTGGATTGGAGATTTACCAATGGAAATTGATTGTGGAAGGTTCTTTTAAGACAAACACACCGATGGTTGTCCGAGGTGGCTGAATCGCAACTACAATGTCCAAAATCATAGTTGAACTTTGTTACAACTTGAACTAGCAGGGATAGTTAAATCCCCAAAGAACACAACTAGCCTAATTGCAACCTACAAGTGTTACCCATTGCCACCTCGATAACCACTTCTCTGCACTTTTGGTTGGTTCTTCTCCAACTTGAGGGGGACTTCCCTATATAGGATTGGTAGGCTATGGCAATGAGGGCACAAGATGATTTGAAGAGTTAGCCTTAGAAAACCTTGAGGTCTTCGTTTTTACTATAGGTAATGGTAGGATCATGAAAACTAGTGCCAATCCCTAGGGCATATGGAGTCTCACGACGATTTCCCCTCAGGCCTTGAAGTGTATGTGCTTGACTAAAACCTCGACAACAAAAAGCAAGACAAGTCCCTACGCCAAAACTATTTTGCAATCTATGGCACACTCCTCCAATCTATATCCTAGCTTGTAACCTAGCTTATGCTACTTGATTTGCAGCTCCTCCTAAGATTGTCAAACATACAAGCAACAATACTAACATACAAAATATTAAATTCCACTTCTACAAAACTGACCCTCAAAGTGAACTTGGAATATAAATTTTACAATGGCAAACATATAATAAGTTACCTCAACATTTAACCATCAAGTAAAAACCCAAGAGAAGAAAATCCTTTCACTTCAAATGCTCCATATAATATAACAATTAGTCTCCAACGAGAGAAATATCTCATTGTCCAACCATGACTATATGTGTGGGAAGGCCAACCCTTTGTAGCCAAATCTCATCCTACAACAAAATATTATTAAATCCCTAAGATCTAGCCTAGGGTAGGGTAAAAATGACAAAATACCAGTAGGTTTGTGTCGTTGCAACTCCTTGTGACAAGAAAGAATTTTGTTACACTTGAGATTGAGAAGTCAAAACGCTTAAACTAGTACAATGCATCCATCATGAGCCTCTCCATGCAAGTAGGGAAAAGGTCCAAGTGAAACAACCCAAGCCATGGCCTCAAGAGGCCTCAACATATGTGCTCTAATGGGACCAAGGTCCTTTACCTAAAAAGGGTACAAGCGACATCCATCAAGTTGTTCTTTGAGGAAATAAGTCTATCTGTGCATAAAAGAAAAAAAGCCAAGTCAAAAGTTTTAATGTCCACATAATAACCTTAACGAAGACAAGGTCCATTATAGGGGAGTGCCCTCCCAAAAGATGCTAGGGTGTATCCAACATAAATGCCATCCTGAAGTGTGGCCACCAAAAGACACCTTGACGCCACCAAAAGACACCTTGACACCTCCAAGCTGGACATCCACAGAGAAAGCAACAAAGGTGGGCACTAGTTCGAAGTGCTGAAAGTGGAAACTTCCTGAAGAATGGAATGCCACATCATGATCAAGATGTGAGGGCCCTACTCCATTGCGAACACCTTCTATCCAAAGACTTCAATAAAACCTTAGATTTAGGAGTTCTCTCACTTCAAATGTGGAATTGTTTGCCACGCTTGGTGGATGAAGGGTGTTCTGATAGTAAGCTTAGAACCAGCGTAAGGGAGTTTTTTCTCCTACTGTGATTTCCACTATAGTTCCTCGGTGCCGCTGCTACAGAAAATAACTCTGATTTGCTTCCTGGACGACAGATCTGCACAATCTTTCACTACGATACCACCTAGAGATGGCCCGACTCACAAATTTGCAAAAATTCTCAGCAGCCTCCACCAATTCGTGGGGGGTTTCGATAGCACCAAGCCATCACCACTGCCTTCCGTGCCTACCAAATACTTGAGACTCAGGGTTTCAACATTCAAACTATGATGAACAGCTTGAGGGTCATGAGGTCCTCGGCTTGTCAAGGATATTACATTGCCATGGTTTCCTTTTTGGTGCTTGTGTCCATCATTTCTGGGAATGAAGATAGGTGTTGCTACCTCTAAAGGAGCAGCATCAAAAGTGCGACTAAAAGCTCGTGATACACCAAATGGGCCATGCCTGCAGATAAAGGCATTGAAGAGTTGTTCTCAAAGTGGAACTCCAAAAGGAACTACAGCCCAACAAGGTTTCAGTACTTCCATTGTTCCCATTGCAACAGTCTGTTCAGCACCATTTACTGTAGTTTTCATTGGCTGTAAATGTGCATATATTGATCCAAACTTCCTTCAATCTGCAGCTACAAAAACTGGGAGCTCAAGTTGCAGCTCCAACCAATACTCGTACCATCCAGTGATACAAAGATCGCCCTAAAATCTCAACGAACTGGCCTTAAAACAGCACTGGGTATAACCTTTAATGCTGTTACAGCGAGATTTGTGAATGTTTCACTATACTGCTGACGACGTCCTGAGGATAGGAGCCTTCCTTCGCTGATAGCTGATAAATGACACCAAGAGTAGTGACCCTGCTCTGATGACTGCTAAAACAAGTCTGAGATATCCTTTTAAGGCCACACACCCCTTGGCTGGGCCCAAAATTTCTTACTAGAAGTACACAGTCTGCTGCTATAATTTCTTCAGGATCATTGTTTTCTGTTCAACAAAGCTTGTCCTGCACAAACTCAATTTTGCACATATATATTGTTACTGTTTAGATGCACAGGAGGAGGCCTGGAATGAAACTGTTTCTGAGAAGTCTCATTGGCACTTAGTCTCAGTGAGCTGCATCTTGACTGTAGGGCTTATTCCTTTAAGAAATTGCACTGATATTACTTCACAAACTGCCAGATCTCAAGTATACCCTTGTAGTTATCCAAGGAACAGCACCCCTGTTACAAACTCCAGTGCTGCTTCTCATCCACAAATCATCAAAAATGTGATAGAAAGCACAAATGCATGCCCATGCAAAATTGGGGTTTGCAAACTGAACACTCGTGGAAATGCATTAAGGTAGAGATTGGTTGCAAATTTAGAATGACTGGTACTTCGTATTCAGAAGGGGACTTGATCAACAATAATGCAAGTGTGATTAGAGTCTTTAGAATCAAGAAGGTTCAAGTGAGTGGGCTCCACAATAAAATAATAATATTTAGACTAAGACTCTAGATCTAATCTAGGAATGCATAAAATAATAATATCCACTTGGCTAACTTAGTGTACATGTTCAACAATCAATAAAATATTGGTGGCTATGCCACATGTACAAATCTCCATGCAATCAAGTTATGCGCTCTCCAAGAGTAGTGTAGGAAATGGTCCAAGACTCCAACGCCCTCCTCAAGATCAGTATAATGACCTTGTCAAAGCATTCAAGGAACAGTATATTACTCATCCACCAAGTGCATCCTCGTAGAGAATCATAAAATAAAGCAATGTACTCAACATGAAGTGGTGCACTACAATAAACTTCACATGGAGCTGCTCTTCTCATCCGTCTGCCTCATAGTAAGCATGCAACATTGATATGTGATCCCAACGGTCAAGTCCTCGTGAATGATGAGTGTAGGATTTAACTAACCCATGATTTTGTGTGCAAGTTAACCACTCCATCATAAACCAATGGAATGATCTAATTAAAGATGAATAAAATATGTGAGAGCATCCACACATGTGCCAATGAGACCAAGCGCTCCACCCTCTAGGCTCTCCATCATCATCATAGACATGTGGGGGAAAGTGGGGGATATACTCCCTTTCACTAGGGCGTTAGAGAAAAACATCGGCAATACAGCTAAAAGGGGGTTGAGTCATAAATTTGTCACCAAAATCCTCACCTAGCATGTGTCACAAGGTGCGTGCTCCCTCTAGCCCTCTAGAACAACAATACAAGAGATGATAACACCAAATATGTGTGAGATACATCCAAAATAGCTAGGGTGCTCATGGTAAGAAGCCTCCAACATCCACGTACATACAAAACATGCTTGAAATAAAACAGCGATGAACAATAATATCAGGTGTTCCTTCCCCCTGAGCATCAAATCATATGCATATGCCATCGTCATGTCAAATGATACAAGAATACAAAGAGGAGCATGTGTTAAGCTATCCATATATCCTCCCCAGTAGCAGCACCAACATAACACCCACACTGAATAACATCTCAGGAACCTTGGCGCAATAAATCAATCAAATGCTGCAATCCTGCAAATTTAGGGGCACACCAATGACTTTTCACTAGAACACTTTTCTCAGGACATCACACACCATGCCATTGAGGCAGCTAGTCAGCTCAAATTGAGCCATTAAGGCAATGTGAGAAAAAATGCATGCGTCCATAATAGCTCCCAAGCATCCAAATAAGTTAATAACCAATACATAAGATGTGATCAATCTGTACTGCATAGCTGACCAAAGATTAAGATAAAACTGGATTATCATGTAGCATGTGGAGTAACAGCTCCTTTTGTTTGCCTGTGTGAGTTGGGGTTACTGGAGGGTTTATTTTTCTGTACTTTCTGTACTTAGATTTTCTTTTAGCAGTCCCTGTTCGATGTGAAGTGGTTACTTGTTTAGTTTCTGGATGTAATGCTGCAAACATCTCTTCCGATTTAAGGTCATAGTTACAGAATAGAGCTCTGGGCTTAATTCTGGGAGTGACCCTCAGACATAGATCTTCCATTCTTAGGTTACACCCCAAGCTGGACACCACACTAAGGACCACATCTTTCTTTCTGGTTCTCCCAGCAGACGGGTACCACGAGACAGTCAGATCGCAGTGCCATTCCAGTGCCCAGATCTGTTAGACCCTAAGGGCTTATCCCATCCCAACTAGCTAGACCCCTGCAGAGTTGCCAACTTAGATCCTGGCACAAATAATGCCAGATCTGCAGACAGTCCACTTCCTTTAGAGATGCCATCAGCGTGTCATCTCCTCTAGACAGAGAGGCAGTTCTTTGACCAGTTCCACCCCACCCAGACAGTGATATATCCAGTGTTTTTTTGCTTCGGCCTTATAGGTAGACAGCTTCTCTCCTTCAATTGACATATCTTTGGAGCCCTGAGGTTCTTTTACCCTGTATTCCATGTTCTCTCCATGAGCACTGCTTTTCTTCATTGCTTGGAACCATGAGAGTTTAGACTACATATTATGCTTTAGCACTTCCGCTTTGTTATGACACTTTTGTATCACACAATCCCATTGACCTAGTTTTGGGCAAACTTATCTCTCATGATAGATCTCTTTGTTGGGTTGTTTCTTCTTATTAAGTAAGCATTCCTCTTTTTCTTTTGTGATTCATCTTTGCAAGGGTTTCAAGTAAAAGAAGAGTATTTACTTTCTGTTCTGTGTTTCTTCTGTCTTTCTTCACAGATGATGATCAGCCTGGATGCATGATGGTTGGACAAAGCTTTGCACTTGGTATGTTTCACTAAATTGAACTAAATAAATAATTACAATAAAATGTATGCAAAAGCTTTTTGGTGCAAACTTTTTTATGTGATGATGTATCTACTATCAGTCAACTTTCATATTTACTTGTTACTATTTTCTTAATCATTGCCTAATATCAAGTAACATTTATTTTCAGTGTGCACCTCATTTTCTGATTCTTTTTATTATCTTGACAGATCTGAACTTTCTGTTATCATTAGTAGCATGCAAGTTAAATAAAATTTTAACAAATATGAAATATGAATACATAGCATCTGATACTGATATTCATAATCCAAGTCTGATGTTTCATAAAATTTGTGGATTTATTCTTCAAAGTACTATCATTGAATTTTTTGCCTTTTTTGCTGCTATTAATTTTCTCTATCTAATTGAACAATGATAACATGAGGGGAATTACGATAAAAACTAAGTTACCTGGATACAAATATGAATCCACCTGAATCTTAAAAACCCAGGATCTGGATACAGCAGGGAAACAACAAAGTACAAAAATTCTAAAAATATTTTTTTCCAGAGTTAATAATAGAGATTCAAAACCATTCAAGAATCGCAATGTTAGAACTCGCTGCCTCATTCAGCTGTGATGTTTTCATGTTTATAGGTTCCTTGTCATGCTATGCTGGCACCACCTTATCACCTTTTCTCGTACATCCAGTCTTCACCCGTATTGTCTTACCCTTTTACTTATGACTTGGACCTGTGAAACTGATGATCGTCTCCCCACTTTGTCCCCTGTGCATGATGGACGCCATGTTTGCATTGTGTCTCGGCTATGGAGTATGTGGCCTGGTTCCTTGCCTTCTGCTTGTATGATGCCTTATGGAAGGGATGTGTGGCCTGTGTCATTGGATGGTTTTCCTTTATTCCTTGAAACAAGTACTCCTTGAAATGTGTCAAATGCATTGGAATGCATAAACGCTATATCTAAAGGATGCAAATTAATGGTGTTTTTAAACACCTTGCTTGAAATAATGTTATAAAACTAATTAGTGGCCAAGGGATGCGCACTCATCCTTATATTAATGTAAGGCCATTTGCCCCTATAGGGCAACAAAGTGGCAAACCCGTCGGTGCTACGGATGCTCATTGGCAGTGGGGCTAGGCCAAGTCATTATTTGGAGCCCAAAAGGCTATCCAGAGCACCTGCCTTTGGAGGTTGGCTAGTATCTTTTGAAATGTTAAATGTTTGAAAGTTAAATCTTTATGAAATGCTAAATGGATACTTCATAGAGTCTAATGGAAGCAAGCCCAAGTACTTACCCATTTGTGAGACACCACTATCCCCTAGTGTTTTATGTCATGCATATTGTCAATGTGGTTGTGTGTATTCATTGTCTCTCGGAAAGATCATTTGGTCAAAGTCAACAACAAGTCATCACCCTTCACCTTAATCCTTGTTTATACACCCTCACCTAGTATGAGTAGATGAGTTAAACCTTGTAAGCATGGCATATACAGGGGGCTTCCTAGAAGATTTTAAGGCTATTCAATGACACAAGTTTATTTTGCTTATTTATTATTATTCAGTCACCATGATTATGATTAGTATGTTGTAGTTGGGTATTATTATACTTCTTGGAGCTTCTTTTACCTTAAATGCATATAGATTTATCCAGATCATTATATCCCCTTTAGATGGAATATTTTGACTAGGTCAACCCAGTTGACCAAGTCAAACACGTTTCCTGAGGCAGTGACTACAGTGGTCCAGATTGTTCCAGACATGCCCAACATACATACTGCAGTCTCACTTTTAAGTAGGATGGTCATAGTTTTGAGTTTCAGTGATTATTATCATTTATTATTATTATTCTGGTCATATATTATATTGATGAGATGATGACCTTGGCGCTCCTAGAGCGCTATTATGGACCAGGGGGTATGAATAGTCACCATTACCATTCTCCTATGTCTACGGATCCATTTCTGCACTCAGTTTGTCACATGATGCATCCGACAGAGATTTGTTGGCATTTCTATAGTTGCAAGATGATGTACAAGTATAAAATTCACAGAAAATGGACTATGAAATTACAAAGGAAATCGATTTGGCTAGGTTGATCAAGAAATGTTATGGGATGTTTTGTGATAATATATGATGGCTGCAGGAGGAGCCTGTCTGCAGGGAGTTTGTCAGGGAGAAGAGTATGTAGAAAATCTGAGTTTTACTGCTTGCTGGTTTAAATGAACATTTTGTGTTTTTCAATTCAGCCGGTTTTGCATAAGGCTGAAAGCTACTTAAAAAATTTGCCGAACAATTTTAAACACACAGTAAAAATTACTAACAGGCTGAAAACAAATAGACAGTCACACCATAAATTTGACTCAGAGATTTTTGGCTAATCAGCCCTGGAAAAACCCCCACGGGGAAAACCAGTCAGAGAGAGAGAGATATTTATATTATTTTCTTCAGCAAAATAATGGACAGAAATACAGTAGAAATACAACTTATCTCCACCACAGACTTTATCCCAAAATCTGGAAACTTGTGCCCAGCAAACAGCAGCCGTACACCCTCGTTTTCTGTGACAATAAATTGCAGACCGTACACAGTAATCCGTACCAGCAATAAATGCACCGTACTGTCTCGATTTCTGTGCTGTATTAATTGTAGACCGTACAGCAATAAATGACAGCCGTACCTCCTCGAAAACAGTGCCAAATAAATGTTGTTCGTACCTTGAAAACTGTGCAGGAATTTAATGCAGTCGTACAACCAAACTCACAGGCCGTACTCCCTCGATTTCTGTGCAATATTAAATGCAGCCGTACTGTAATTAATGCAGGCCGTACCTCTTCTCAAAATCTGTGCCAGCATTAAAGGTTCAATACTCCTCGATTTCTGTGCATGAACTTCTCTCAGAAAATGAAGAAACCCTCTCGTCCTTCTCTCCCAGCGCTCTCTTCTCTTCTCCTGAAATGAAAAAGTAAATGTCCTTTTGCCTCCCTCAGCCTTTTTGTTTAACCCTAAGTGAGTTTCTAATCCAACGATGGAAAAGAAATCTAATCCAACGGATGAGAATCAATGAGAGTAAAAATCCCTTTTATTTATTTCTCATAAATAAAATTACTCTCACTCACTTAAATTTATCAAAAAGTGACTTTATGGTTATAAAGTCTCATTAAGTGACATTTAATGTGAGGGTCACCTTTTTCCCTCTTTAAGTGACTTAGGCAAAAATAAAGTCACCTAGGGAACATCTGCCTAGGTACAAAAACTAACAGGGTAGAGAAAACTTTGTTCACTGGATTCGTGAAGAAGAGGGCATGCCTGTTTGCATAAGTGTCTCCAGAAAGCATAGAGAAGGATGACGCTAAAGAATTTAGAGAGTAGACAAGGTACAACTATTGTTTTTTAATTAAAAAAAATGATCACAACAATGTCTAGTACTAAATTTGAAATTGAGAAGTTTAGTGGTGATAATAACTTTGAATTGTGGAAATTAAAGATGCGGTATCTATTAGTACATCAAGGGTTGCAAAAATCCTTAGATGGTAAGAGAAAGAAACCCATAACTATGACGTATGATGAATGGGAGGAATTAGATGCCAAAGCACTTAACACAATTCGGTATTGTCTTGCGGATGATGTATTGTTTAATATTGTTGAGAAAAGTCAGCAACAAGCCTATGGAGCAAGTTAGAAAGTCTGTATATGACGAAATATTTGACAAAACAAAATTTATTTGAAGAGACAACTGTACGGTATGAAAATGAAAGAAGGTACAAAGATAGCAAATCATTTGAATGTTTTTAATACTCTTATTTTCCAGTTGACTAGTATGGATGTTAAAATTGATAATGAAGATAAAGCAGCAGCCAATCGTTTATGTACCTTACCTAAATCTTGGGGTCAAGTAATTTCTTCCATTAGCCTTAGTACAATTGATACCTTGGAATTTGACACTGTGGTTGGAGCATTGTTGTTCGAGGAATTGAGAAAGAAATCTAGTTTTGAAACCTCTTCACCTGAAGCTTTGCTTGTTAGAGGTCGATCCAAAGAAACAAGAGAAAAGTCAAGAGGTACTTCTAAATCTAAATTAAAGGGCATAAAGAGAAAATTAAAATGTTGGTACTGTAAGAAGATTTCTCATCTCAAGAAGGAATGTTGGAAAAGACAAGAATCCAAGAAAGATGACTCCAAATCTGAGGCAAATTCAGTTAAGTCTGATTCAGGTATGATCAATGAGGTTTTGTCCATTTGTAGTGTTTCTGAATATAATGAAGAATGGCTATTAGATTCTAATGCTTCGCACCATATCTGTCCTCACAAAGATTGGTTTGCTTCTTATCAAATAGTTAATGATGGTGTAGTTCTTTTGGGAGACAATCATTCATGTAAGACTGTTGGGGTTGGAAGTATTAAAATTAAAATGTTTGATAGAGTTATAAGAACACTAACAAATGTTACACATGCCTGAATTAAAGAAAAAATTAATCTCTTTGGAAGTGTTGGATTCTTGTGGTCATGAGTTTACAGGTTTGAGTGGAGTATTAAAAGTATCTAAGCGTGCTTTAGTGGTCATGAAGGCACTGAAAACAGGAAACCTTTACAAATTGGTTGGAAGAACTCAAGTTAATGATACAACATTGGTATCTGAAGAGGTGTTAGAATCTACTCAATTATTGCATCGGCGTCTGGGTCATATGAGTGAGAGAGGACTTCAGGTATTAATGAATCGTAAATTGCTTCCAAATTTGAAATCTTTGGATTTGATATTTTGTAGACATTGTATATTTGGAAAACAGTGTAGACAAAAATTCAAAGCAGGTAGTTATGTTAGTAAAGTTGTTCTCGATAACATTCATTATGATTTGTGGGGTTCGTCTCCTACTATTTCCTATGGGGGAGCAACATATTTTGTATTGTTTATAGATGATTTTTCAAGAAAAGTTTGGGTCTATGTCTTAAAAAGGAAAGTTGATGTGTTTATAACGTTTAAACAATTTAGAGTTATGGTGGAAAAAAGAACTTGCAATACAATCAAATGTTTAAGGACGGATAATGGAGGTAAGTTTACTTCTTTAGAATTTAATAAATATTGCAAAGACGAAGGGATCGTAACGCATAAAACATATGTCTACACTCCTCAGCAGAATGGCGTTGCAGAACACATGGATAGGACTTTTCTAAAAAGAGCAAGAAGCATGCTCAACAAGGCTAATTTGGGGCAAGAGTTGTGGGTAGAAGCAGTTTCCATTGCTGGTTATCTAATAAATTGATCACCATCGATGGCCCTAAATTGTAAAGTTCCAGAAGAGGTATGGACTGGTCATCCCTGTGATTATTCGAATTTGAAAATATTTGGTTGTGAAGCTTATGCACGTACTCCTAAAAATCAGCGTTCAAAGTTAGACCCTAGGTCAAAGAAATGCATCTTTGTTGGATATGATGATGTAACAAAAGGATATAGGTTGTGGGATCCTATTGCTTGCAAGATCGTCATTAGCAAAGATGTAATCTTTAATGAATCTACTCTGATTAAATTAGAAAATGTGAAAGTTGATGTGGAATAGGAACATGTATTGTCAAAACAAGTAGTTGAGTTGGAGACCCAATCTTTTCATGACTTAAAGAAGCAAGAAGAAGTTTATGGTGATAAAGAAGTCATAGAAGATGAAGAAATTCAAGATAATGTGGAAACCCCACAACCTACACCAAGAAGATCAACAAGGGAGAGAAATCCTCCTAAGAGATATACTGATTTTGTTTCGTCTGTTGCTTTATTTACTAATTTGGAGAACCTTCTTGTTTTCAGGAAGCCATTGATTGTGTTGACAAAGCTAAGTGGAATATGGCAATGAAAGAAGAAATGGAGACTCTGAAGAAAAACAAGACACGGGATTTGGTTGAACTCCCGAAAGATTAAAAAACTGTTAGATGTAAGTGAGTCTTCAAGTTGAAGAAAGGCGTTGATGGGAAGGTTGAAAGATACAAAGCCATATTGGTCGCAAAAGGGTACTCTCAGATGGAAGGTATTGATTATCATGAGATTTTTTCACCAGTTGTCAAGCTTGTATCTATTCGTATTGTGTTACCACTAGTTGTATTGCTTGCTTTGGAGTTAGAGCAACTAGATGTTAAAACAACATTCTTACATGGAGATTTAGATGAGGAGATTTTTATGGAACAACCAGAAGGTTTTGTGCATTATCATTAAGTAAGATTAGTTTGCAAGCCCAAGAAATCATTGTATGGCCTGAAACAGTCACCTAGGCAATGGTACAAGAAGTTTGATTCTTTCATGGTGAGCCAAGGCTATACTAGAAGTGAATATGATCATTGTTTATACTTCAAAAGGTTGAATGACATAGTCATTATCTTAGTATCATGGTAAGACTAAGCATATTGGTGTAAAGTATCATTTTGTAAGACAAGCCATTAGTGAAGGTGGAGTAGATCTGAAAAAGGTTCATACTCAAGAAAATTGTGCAAATATGTTTACAAAACCTGTGTTATTAGAGAAGCTATGATGGTGTGTGGTTTCTCTTGGTTTGAAAAAAGGGTGATGAATAGTCTTGGGCAAAGCATTAGAAAATTTTGTTGTCAAGGTGGAGATTGTTAATATTGACAACTAACACAAAGCTGGATTTGTTTACGGGAAGTTTGTGTAACTGGCCTAACCGACAACAGTTCTTCTCATGTAACTTATTTTATGAAGTATATAGTCTATGGTTTGGATACGTATTGCAAGAGTGGTAGGTTGAATGGTAGAATGGCTCGTCTTGTAATCTCCTTGTTCTTGATTTATAAGAATCAATACTTTGCCTACGTGGATGTTTCCCCTTATGGGGTTTTACCACATTAGATTGGTGTTTATCTCAACTATTTTTTATTTGTCTATGATTCTTTAACACTTAGTACTTGCCTGATTGGTTAAAGTAGGGTAGGTAGGATTGAATAAGCTCACTTGAGTAGTAGGACTTGAGTCTCTTTTTCTTTTTTTGTGTTAAGTCTTTTGGCCATTGAGTCTAGCCCCTTTTGCTAGTTTGAGTGTTTGCTAGTTTGAGTGTGATTTTTTTAAATTAATAAAATTGGTAACTGTCTTAACAATTCTTAAAGTAGTATTTACTTCCAGTATTTATTTTCATGCATTTTCTTTTTATACCATATATGCTGCTTTCATAGTGTTTGTTCCATCTGCGCAGAAATAGGCATTTTTGAAGATGAAGCAGACATTTGGTGCATGATTGTTGATGATGAGATGGTGCTACGGACCAAAGATTACTAAGGTTCTCAAGCACTTTCTCCCTTAGAGCACTTATCCTAGTTGGAGCCAGATGTTATGACATACATTGTAGCTGGGCTATAATGATGCACCAGTATGATATTTTCTCTCATTTTCCTGAGCCAATTTTATACATGGGGATATAGCATGGATTGATCACCAGCATGAGCCACATCATAGAGACATTCAAAGCCTCATTCAAGACTAGACATAGAGGAGTCCTTTGTCATGACTAAGATTTCCCAGTCCATTGAGATGACCTTGGTAGAGTCATAGTCCATTTGAGCAGGGTATCAAAGATGGTATATTCTTGACAGGCAGAGTGGCATTTCAGACGTGAGCCACATCATAGAGACATTCAAAGCCTCATTCAACACTAGACACAGAGCAGTCCTTGACAGACAGAGTGGCATTTCAGACAGAGACATATATATATATATATATATATATATATATATATATATATATATATATATATATATATATATATATATATATATATATATATATATATATATATATATATATATATATATATATATATATATATATATATATATATATATATATATATATATATATATATATATATATATATATATATATATATATATATATATATATATATATATATATATATATATATATATATATATATATATATATATATATATATATATATATATATATATATATATATATATATATATATATATATATATATATATATATATATATATATATATATATATATATATATATATATATATATATATATATATATATATATATATATATATATATATATATATATATATATATATATATATATATATATATATATATATATATATATATATATATATATATATATATATATATATATATATATATATATATATATATATATATATATATATATGTATATATATATATACATATATATATATATATATATATATGTATATATATATATGGTGAGATTAGGTATATTGCTTTTGGGTTTCAGTTTGCTATCTGATGCAAATTAACACCTTGACTTAATGTGCTATGATGATTATGGTGACATATTATCATTTGATTATGTATTCTGATTCCTAACTTAAAAATGAAATTGATAAAAATGAAAATACTATAAATAAAATCATTAAAATGTGTGTCCTGTGTCACCGAATGCTTTTTCTTTAGTCCTCGAAACAAGTACTCCTTGAAATGTGTCAGATGCATTGGAATGCATAAATGCTATATCTAAAGGATGCAAATTAATGGTGTTTTTAAGCACTTTGCTTGAAATAATGTTATAAAACTAGTCAGTGGCCAAGGAATAAGCACTCATCCTTTGTTTGATGTAATGCCATTTTTCCCTACAGGGAAACAGAGTGGAAAACCTGTCGAGGATATGGATGCTCGCTGGCAGTGGGGCTATACCAAGTCATTATTTGGAACCCAAAAGGCTATCCAGGGCACCTACCCTTGGAGGCTAGCTAGTATCTCTTGAAATGTTAAATGCTTGAAAGTTAAATCTTTATGAAATGCTAAATGGATACTTGTTAGAGTATAATGGAAACAAGCCCAAGTACTCTACCCATTTGTGAGACACCACCATCCCCTAGTGTTTTTTTTATATCAGTTGACCAGTAACATTGATACGCCACCTTTGCACTCTTCAATATCCCCACTTTGACAAAGTTGTGGTAGCATGCTCGTCCCTAAAAGGGCAAGCAATAAATCCATATCGAGCTAAATAATCTATTTTTGCCTCTAGTTGTCATGCATATTGTCACTGTGGTTATTTGTATTCATTATCACTTGGAAATATCACATGGCCAAAGTCAACAACAAGTCGTCACCCTTCACCTCAAGTCTTATTTATACACCCTCAACTAGTCTGAGTAGATGAGTTAAACTTTGTAAGCATGGCATATACAGGGGGCTTCATAGAAGATTTTAAGGCTATTTAATGACACATGTATATTTTGCTTATTATTATTCAGTCACCATGATTATGATTAGTATGTTGTAGTTGGGTATTAATATACATCTTGAAGCATCTTTTACCTTGAATGTATATAGATTTATCCATATCATTATGTCACCTTCAGATGGAATATTTTGACTAGGTCAACACAGTTGACCAAGTCAAACATGTTTCCTGAGGAAGTGATGAGAGTGGTCCAGATTGTTCTAGAGATGCATAGCATACATACTGCAGTTTCAGTTTTCAGCAGACGACCACAGTTTTGAGTTTCAGTGATTATTATCATTTTTTATTATTATTCTGTTCATATTATTATATTGATGAGATGATGACCTTGGCGCTCCTAGGGCACTATTATGGACCAGGGGGTATGAGTAGTTACCATTAATATTCTCCTATGTCTTTGGATCCATTTTTGCATTTAGTTTGTCACATGATGCAGCCAACCGAGAGTTATTGGCATTTCTGTAGCTTTGAGATGATGGACCAGTATAAAATTCAAAAAAAATGGACTATGAAATTACTAAAGGAAATTGATTCATCTAGGTTGATCAAGGAAATGGCATGGGATGTTTTGTGATGATATATGATGGCTCTATGGATCATTCTTCACTGGTTTATTTCAACATTGGGGTCCACATTATTTTATTGGCTTTTCTAGGGAAGACATCCCCCATGGGGCGCCCCCTCACCTTGGCATATGATCTATTAACATGTCATATCTTTATGATATGTATTTGAGATGGCACCGAGGGTGATTTATGCCCCTAAGGTGACCACTATGATTTATTACATTGTTATATCTTGACATTATGATGTATTTCGTCTTAGTAAGGCATCCTTGGGAAAAAGTGTGCCCCCCTCTTTATGAGTTGATCCATGTATTGACATAAAATGTAATCTCAACCGTTGATGTTTTAATCTCAACCGTTTGGATCTAGTCGGTGAGAATGTGGACACACTCTTGATCTATTTAAGAGATATGATCCCCTCATTGTATCCCATCGGGAATTTGGCTCTTGAGCAAAATAATAGAAAGCAAATTTTGATCTTCTCTTTGAGTTTCTAATGGTGAATGAGTTTCTCTTTATTTCAAGTTCTTGGGGCTACTAAATCGAGCATTTTTTTTGGGCATATCTCTTTTATTATTGTCTTGGCAGGAGGCCATCTTCTTCAAGTGTGATTTGGAGGGGAGAGTCTCCCATTCTCTTGGGGCATTTTTTCTACAAGGGGTTTATCTTCACCTTGGATTATTATTGCATTTTGCTTATTATCTGTTGAGATCACTCTCTACCTGTCATTTCAATAGCTTCTTTTGATTACATCTCGATCACTGCTATTGCATCTTGCTTACAGTGACTTTGTGTGATTGACAGGGGCATACTCGGTGGTTTATTTTCTTGTCCGAGATTGAAGATCGATTTATTTAGCAACTGTTGAGCAAAGTGAAGGACTTACATTCAACCAGAATGATTCAGGTAAGATCTTTATCTTGACTCTTGCATTTTCTCATTCTATTTCTTGGGCATAATAAAAATTAATTAAACCCCCATTTTAAAACCCTAGTTTGTAGGTTCACCTAGTTCTAGGTTGCGGCCAAGTTTAATATTTGAAACCCAAGTTGGAAATCACTTAAAACCCCTAGAGACCAAATGCCATTTTAATCGAATTCCACTTTTCCATCCAAAGCATTGACCTCTCTTGGGGAAAGTCCCCCTCCTTGGGGATTTGATCATTTTGGCTTGAACCTTGATCTGCGTATTGCTAAACTCACTTCCAATTGCCATATCTATTACCTAGCAATTCATCTTAGTGCCTAATTTTATCTAATCTCACCTATTTGTCATTAGATTTGAATTTTTGGTTAAACCTTAGTTAGGGCAGATTGGGGCTTTTCACATAGGCACACTTTTTTCTCTTAGTAAGCGTTCCAATCTCTAATTAACCGTAAGACTAAGAGATCTCATCAAGATACCTTTCACAACCCACCTAGACTTTTCATTTATAAGGTAGTCTTGATCTTAGGGACGCCCCCTAGGCTTAGCTTTTAGCTTAGTCTAAAGCGTCGGTACCCTTGACTGATGTGACAAATGAATTCTTTCAGAGGTTGTGGGTATCATAGGTCACAACTTTGGTTGCCTTCCCTCTACCATCTTGGATAGGATCTCACCTTAAGGGGCAACTGCAAGAATTGTGATATCAGAGGGCTTAGTTGGATGGAGAGTCATTCCCCACACAATGTTTTCCCTCATCGCTTATGGATTTCAAAAGGTACATCCTTTCCATCCCTCTTCATATTTAGGTATGTCTTCTCCTTATTTCATATGATTGTTATTTTAATATCTCGGTTATTGCTTTAGATCTACAAATCTCTCATAGTAATGAGTTGATCTTAAGTTAATTGTACATAGTAATTGTTTTCTAAATAATTGTGTGCTTAAGGCCCATTGGGACCTTACATCCCAAGCAGTGTTATCATGTTATTTGAATGGTCTCAACCAATATTACATCAGCAATGACACTTGCTCCTGTTTCTCATCACACATGCTGAATATATGGAAATGGCCATTACTTGCTTTTGGTGGTTTAAAAAAGAGCCACAATAATCAAACAGAGACCAAGAAAAATTAGGTTTACTGCATTTGTGGAGACAGACAAACCCAGGAGTAAATGTGAATGTTGAAGAAATACTGCAGGAATCTCAGTGTAGAACATAGACAATTGTTCCTAGATCATCAACATAGACAGTCATTTCTAAATCACAACTGGAGTAGAGAGGATGGTAGTCTGCAGACCTTAAATCAAGGCTTGGGAAGTCTAAGGGTTACACTGTGTCACTGAAGGGAATGCATCATGCATGTTACAGTGGAGCATAAAAATGGAGCAAACGAGTGCTAATATTATTAAACATTTAGTGAGAGGAAAGGGAAAAAATGAAAATGATGGATGCAGCAGCTGTGTCAGAATTCCTATGGACGTGGGATTTTATAAAAGAAAGAGAAAATTCCTCATTGGCCTTCATTATTAAGTTTAGATGGGTAAGGATGAAATGTAGATACCTTTTACAACTGAAAAAAGAAGTGAAATTTAATATTTGCCTCAATCTACAGCAATCTTCTCATCTTCATGATTACTATAAGTTATAACCACAGTGATGTCTTTTGAGCATGTAGTGACACAAATATGGCCCATGGTAACAGGTAAAGCCAGAACTGAAATGTAAGAACTGACAGGTAACAGCCTACAGGTAAAGGAAATACCTCTGGTAACTACTAAATAGTAACAGGTAAAGGTAATATCTCTGGTAACTACTTACTAGTAACAGGTAAATATAGCATGATAACAGCCTATAGTAACAGGTGACAGGTCCACAGTGCATCAAATGACAGCCTATGTGTTTTGGAAGGGGGGAGGAGTCTTCTTATAGACATCATTGCCCACAGGGATCCACCAAGTGGCATTAACCTTAAATATGCCTCATTTGTTTGAGATCTGTGCATTGTGGGGGCTGTTACCCCTCAGATACCATGAGGATTATTTCAGGTTGAAGACACTACCCAAGCAGGTTGCATTGGAGAATTTTGGCTTTGGTTCTAAGGTGTTGGTGCTTTGATCCAAATTTCAAATTTTCTTATGGATTGTCTTCTTTTGTTAGCATCATTACCTTACCTTTTGGCAGTGTAATAGAAATCACAATCTCAATCAGGAAATCGCAATTTTGGATCAGATCGGCCCTCAAACGACTCAATCCAGAACTTCCTGAGTAAAAGTCCTTCTGACTAAGTTTGATTTGGTTGACCAAGTCAAACTTGTGAGTTTGACTCTGATTTGAATCAACGTCCAATTTGCCTATAAAATCCAAATTTTCTTGGTTTTACTTCATTTTTTTGCAGTTTGTTTGAGCTAGTTTTTCCTATTCATCTATGACGTTTGGACATCTATTGATATTTTGCATTCTATGGACATGGCTTTATTGAATATCAATGGAAAAAGTTTCTTTAAATTAAAAATGTTGTGTACATCTTTGTTGTATCTGTCTTTATCGATTTTTTCCTGATTTTTTCTTGATCTGATTCAAACTCTTTGCTTTTTTGCCTCGCTGATTTTTTACTAATTCCGAGTCTGGTAACATTGTTTTTTGGATGCTTGTATCTTGCACAAAGGAGTTTGGTGGAGTGTGGAGTGCCTTCATGGGGTTTCGGCTTAGCACAATACACACTTGCTTAACCCCTAGTACATTTGTGGAAGGAATTTCGATCAACTAAGGGTTGTCCTAAGTAATATTGGTAAATTGATTGCTCCTTAATGTTGTGCATTGGTGGCTTGGTTTTTTCACATGGTTTCCCTAGGTTTCATGGCATATTATTGCTTATTGCTTGATGTAATATACCTTGAGATCATGCACCCTCACTCTGGGGCACATGTCCCCAGGATGCATGCCTTGGAGGGTGTGGTTTGCATTGCATGGTTGAGATCTATTCTTGAGGACCATTGCAATCTAGAGTACTAGCATTGGGATCCTTGATGGTTGATTGAAGATGATTAGATACATTTGTTGGGGATGCATAACCACCTTGCATGCATATCGAGGGTGCCCTCCTTGACCCATGGTTTTGGACGTGTTAACGGTTTCGCATAGTGGCATAGGGATATTTTACGATTATTTTTGGATGACAAGCTACCATTAATGCACATCATCCTAGTTGTTCCACTCCTTTGGCTCTTGGATTGAGGAAGATTTGTTATTTGCATATGGATATATGCCTTGGCACACTGTTTGAGGTTTCCCTACACTTGGAGGTTGTTATAACAACCACAATGGACCTTATTTGCACATGTTCCTATGAGATCCATTTTTTGAGGAGGTGGTTAATTTATTAGAGAAAGAACCTTAACTAAATTTTCTATATTTGGCATTGTTTTAGCATCTCAAGCTTGTTGAGTCATTAAACAAGTGGTGTGCTCCCCTAGTTGGCAGCTTGGCACATTTATTCATGATGTAACTATCCAATACTCTCTCTTCACAACATTTGGAGTATATGGGTAACTTGCATTGAAACTATTTTCTCCATCATTACACCACACCCTCTAACAATAGTATACAAGTTTAAACTCTCTCTTCCAAAAGGGGCTCCAATAAGGATTTCAAAATCCCCCAATGTTGTGCTTCCTCTCATTTTGACAGCACTACCCCTCTGGTTTTGTGATGGGCACCTCTGTTGAATTTTTAGCATTAGCATGAATACTTTAAAATTTGCAGACTAACATAACAAATGACAAGTGCAGTAAATAACATCAACACACCGGACACAAGAGCTTTTCACTGGGGAAACCTTTAAAGGACAAAGACCCCAAAAGCATTAGTAATTCATCTCGTAAATGAGATGACTGAGTTATTCAATGAATTCTCAAACCCTAATGGTTTTGTACCACAAATCCACAATTACAGAAGATAATTTACACAAGAAAAACCAAATTAGGTCTTTCACCAAATTAGGGCTTTCTGCCCTAATTTTTTCTCTCCCCTAGAAAATCAGACTGCCCGAAGTAGCTTCCCATGACCCTGTATGTCTGCCCGAACTTGCTACTAGGCTTCCCAAATCTTTTCTTCTCTTCCTGTGACCTGTTTGACCCTTCTCGGGTTGTTGGTGCCCTGTTTGAACTTGCCTGGAATGTTCTGTCCTTTGCCCGGACCGTCCTTCTGATGCCCGGAGGGAAGATCTGTCTGCTCGGATTCTGTCCAAGCCCTGTCTGGGCTGCCCGAAGATCTGTCGAGCGTCCTTGCTTCTGGCCTGAGAGCTGGTGGCCTGCCTGGAATTAGTCCGGGCTTGTTTGCTGCCTGCTCAAGGCCCTAGCGGGTTTCCTCGAGCTTGCTGTAGCAGCTCGTGGGCACTTGTAGGCAGCCTCGAGTCTGCTGTAGCAGCTCGTGGGCACTTGTAGGCAGCCCCGAGTCTGCTGTAGCAGCTCAGAGGCAAAGAACGGCTGCCCGTGAAGAAGGGCACCCTGCCTGAAGAGTAAAGGAGTTGATCGGTGAAGGAGGAGGGTTTCCCGTGAGGAATGAAGAATTCTAGGGTTAACCCTAGTTGCTGCAAAAGATGAAACCCTAGTTTAGGGTTTATCAAAATCAAGAGTGGATGCCCTAGCTAGACTCATCCATGCTAGGGCATAACAATAAGATAAACTTCCTTCTTCTTTGAACCAGTGAATTCTTCTTCTTGGAGTAGTTGTACCTATGAGAGCAAGTGTGTAATAATGGAATTGATTGATCTTCTTTTATAGCCTTTGAGTCACCTGTAAGTGGACCAAAACTCAAAAGAACAAAATATTATTATTTTATCCTTTTATCACTTTGAAGTTTACCTTTAGTGGTACTAAAGGTCTTTTTGCACTTTCACTTTGACACCTTAGTGGTACTAAGGGTCTTTATGTACTTTAGACTTTTTCTTTAGCCTTCTTCAACTGCCCTGTGGTCAAAACAAGTGGTCAAGGTGGTCCTTCATCCCCACTCAAAGTACATCATCATAAACAAAGAGAATTACTAATGCTTTTATCTTACACTCTATGTGACACCAACATCGAATACTAAGGTGTCTTAACCAAGGGTAGCTAAGCCTTGGAGAAGATCAAAAAGCCCACTGATCGAGGGTCAGAGTGTCACACATGCCTAGATGGGGTCTAGGGCTTATAGTGTTATCCTAGTAATAGATCAGGTGCCTCAGCCATAGGCTGTATAATTTGACACAAGGTCAAGTACTTGGTAACAGACCAGACGCCTTCATTCTCCTAGAGAATGGCCCTCAGGCCCGAGTTGAGCCCCTATTTCGGGACTAGGTTAAATTCCTGGTGTTGGTACCAGATCTGTATTACAAAAATTTGGATCTACCCCATGGAATTTTGATATCCCGATAGCGCATAGGTAAAGGAGGACATTGATTTTCATTGCCAGAAGCTTATAACCCATCATCTTTTCACCAAAGCATTGAGTTTTTGTGTCAATCCAGCTAAATTATAGTCACCTTAAGCCCTCATCCTCATCAATTTGAAATATAGGTCTTTGCCCATATTCCCTTCTTTACAATTAAAAAAAAAACATGAAATAAATTTTAAAGACATTTAAAAGGTTTTAAATCATATTTGTAAAAGGTATGAAATAATTTTTTGAATTATATGTTAAAAAGGTCAAAGAAATTTACCTTTTTAATATAATTTTTTAAATGATATACTTTTTCTTAACTCTAAAGCCATGCCATTTTCTACCCAAACGTCTAAGTTGTGTTTTTAGCCTTTTTGGTGAAGTTTTGTCTCATACCCAAAATATTCACCTTGATCCATGCTTAAAAGTGTTACAATCCAAGCTTATTCATCTCATCACACAAGGCACCAAGGGAAGTCCATGGTTCAAGATAGTGTGCACTACGATGAAAGGTGTTATGTATTAATATTTGTGCATATGGGATATCATCCACAGCATGAAAGGTAGAGCCCGAGACAAAATTTAAAATCAAATACACAGGCTCGCATCTTCGTGCAGAACTTCGTGACTGCATCCAAATGTCAGCAGCAAAATCAAGTCTTAATATAGTATGTAGAAGGTCTCCAAACATTGCCAACAAAACATTAGAAGGAAGTCGTTCCAGCAGTTCCAGATTTTAAGGAGTTACTTGGTAGGTGACAGAGCATATATCTTTTATCCCATATTTTTAGGAAAATGAACAACATGTCAAAAATCATCATCAACATTTCAATGCATGAAGGCAACGATTGTAACAGGTGGCAAAGTATTCATGTAGTCGGATATACAATGCACTTGGCAACAAAATTCAAATACAAGTTCCAGATTTTTTGGGGCAAAAGATCAGCAATCGAAGATTCGAGTGGAATATTTCCAGAAGTTTTGTAATTGTTTTCGATATTTTAGACCAGGGATCATAGTATTTTATAAATTCTATCAATTGCATTGTAACAGGGGGTGAGATTTCCAACCGAGGGCTGAGGCAGGGTTTGAACATTCTGATACTGGAGCGGCAGGAGCATGTATGCACTATGTTTTTGTTAGTTGCTTTGAAATGATTATGTTCATATGAGTCGCCTTTCTGTTTTAATAATTGAATTTCATGTGTTGTGATTTTGTCTGGTGTATGGTCTTATTAATCCATTGCTAGATTCTCATGATTAATGTGAAGTTATCCTTAAGTACTATATGCTGAACTTGGTTCATGTCTTTCATAAATTCATACTCGTAGCTTTGTCTTATCAGTCTTGATTGTGATATATATACTGTTGTTCAGTATTTGCTTTCAAATCTAGCTTGATTTCTGTGGTAAGTCTTACCTACCACCAAATTCCATAAATTCATTTTCCAGTTATCCATTAAACCAATTTAAGATTTCTCTAAGCTTGACCCTAGCAGTCGGGGTTCAACTTTAGTGATAACATCTTCTGGTGCCGTTGCCGGGGACGGAGGAATGAAGACATACTTCCCTGGGCTGTACGACAATGAATATATCCAGACTTTGATGGTGAACAGAGGCGGGTGACATAGTGGCTGCAAATTTCTTCACTGGATGACTCCAAAGAATCCAGAGGCGACTCCATTTGTTTAGGATCCAGGATGCCATCAAATGATCAAATGGCTGCAAGCTTTGAATTTTGTGATTTCTCAAAGATATATGGTTTTCCAAATATTGTACCTGATAAAGAAGTATGGGAACATTGCCTTCCAAGGTTTAGAGGAAAAGATTATAATCATCCTGGTGAACATCTGTTGGATTTTCACGAGTGTATGCATAGGCTAAATATTGAACACGAGGATGTTCTTATTAAAATGTTCAGATTTTCTTTGGAAGAGAAGGCTCGAGAGTGGTGCAGATCTATTCCTGCTAGCTAGTGTTGTTTCACTAAAAGATTTTCATATTGCCTTTCACTTATTTTGCAAAGAAAAATTTTCAGCTAATTTCCTTTATCCAGAATGCTGCTATGAATTCGATTTGTTGACTAAAAGATCGTATGCCCATGTAGAAGAGTATGCTACAGTAGATTAAACTTTTCATGGTAATCAAGAGGTTCATCATCTTCAAAGTGATAGCCGGATTGAAGATAGTTTTGGTATTGTATCAAATGATCATGAAAAGCAAGCTTTTTCTTGTGAGTATCCAAATGATAATGAGCAGGTTCATGAGCAGATCGATATATCAGCATGTGGCGGTTATGAATTTGAACTACCGAAATGCAATAAAGGATATGAAAAGGAGTTAGAAGAGCAGCTTATATATCTTTCTTCTTCACCAGTTGTCGAATAGCAGTCTCCTCCAGAAATCAATAAACTTATATCTACTATTCTTGAATCGGAATCTGAAAGAGACACTAAACAAAATGAAGATATTAAAGCTGAAGATAAGGGCAGCAATGTTTTGTTTTCTGCTTCTTCATTTGCAACATTTCAAGAAAAGAAGTATGATGTCTTCCATGGAGCAGAAAATTTACAAAGGCATCCTTCTCTTTTACATCAACCGCAAAAGGATTTTCAAAATTATGATATTGAAATTATTAATTGTGATATTTTTGGCATCAATCCAAATGTTTTTTATTATGATAATTATGATAAAAAAGTTGTTACAAGTTTGTTTGAAGATCATATTGCTGGTGATAATTTTCAGAAAACTTCATCTTTGTCATTAGAATTTTCTCAGGCTGCTCCAATTTTTTATGAATATGATGATGATTTAAAAATCCAAGATTCAGAAACGTGTGATGTAGCAGAATCTAATCAGCAGATTCATGAAGGCATTCAATTCATTATCCATGAAAAACCTGAGCCGGTATATGACAGTTATACATCTAATGACAGCATGAAAAAGGAGGATCAGCTTGTTGACATTGTTGTTGGCACTGTCCAAGAAATTCCAGAGCAGATTCTGGATAATTTTGATGCCTTTGATTTCCAATGGTTGCAAAATATTCATTCTCTTTTTCCAGTAGAACAAATGAAATATCATGTTATAAGTGGAGCAGTGGAACAATGTGACCTTTTGTATCAGCTGGAAATGCAACATAATTGGGAGGACCCAGTGGCCATCTACATGGAATCATGGTTATCAGAAAAGTCCAGCCTTGCAGAGTTTAGAATCAAACATGATTGTGGTTGTAAGTATGCTTTGCAAATGATAACTTCTTCTTTGATTTTTATCTATATGCAAGAAGTTCTTATAATTGGTTGGATGCCATCATGGCTTCATTGGAAGTATGATTTCATTTAATCAAGTAGCAGCATAGATGATTAGAGTAGGAGTGTGGATGAATAAGCTCGTCCTTGAGTATTTGCTTTAGTTTGCACAGTGTGATCAGATTGTTGTGTGAATATTTTTCTCAGTTTGCAGAGTAGTTTAAGATTTCAGCATTCAGTTTGCAGTGTTTTTTCAAGTTTTTGAACAAGTTTGAGATATGAGAGATTCCAGCCCAATGGATACAAGTCACTGGCATTTCTTATTCTCGCTTGCAGAGCAGTGAATGGTAGGCAGGACAGGGTGCAGGTGTCAGAGATAGTTTCAGTAGAAGGAACAGGGTCTACTTGTTCTTGGAGCCTCACAGGGAGGACTCCATCCCCAAACGAAGCCAGATGTTGGTACCAGATCTGTATTACAAAAATTGGGATCTACCCCATGGAATTTTTATATCCCGATAGCGCATAGGTAAAGGAGGACATTGATTTTCGTTGCTAGAAGCTTCTAAGTTCTAACCCATCATCTTTTCACCAAAGCACTGAGTTTTTGTGTCAATCTAGCTAAATTCTAGTTGCCTTAAGCCCTCGTCCTCATCAATTTGAAATATAGGTCTTTGCACATATTCCCTTCTTTACAATTAAAAAAAATCATGAAATAAATTTTAAAGTCATTTAAAAGGTTTTAAATCATATTTATAAAAGGTATGAAATAATTTTTTTGAATTATATGTTAAAAAGGTCAAAGAAATTTTCCTTTTTATTATAATTTTTAAATGATATACTTTTTCTTAACTCTAAAGCCATGCCATTTTCTACCCAAACGTCTAAGTTGTGTTTTTAGCCTTTTTGGTGAAGTTTTGTCTCATACCCAAAATCTTCACCTTGATCCATGCTTAAAAGCGTTACAATCCAAGCTTATTCATCTCATCACACAAGGGGCCAAGGGAAGTCCATGGTTCAAGATAGTGTGCACTACGGTGAAAGGTGTTATGTATTAATATTTGTGCATATGGGATATCATCAACGGCATGAAAGGTAGAGCCCGAGACAAAATTTAAAATCAAATACACAGGCTCGCATCTTTGTGTAGAACTTCGTGACTGCATCCAAATGTCAGCAGCAAAATCAAGTCTTAATATAGTATGTAGAAGGTCTCCAAACATTGTCAGCAGAACATTAGAAGGAAGTCATTCCAGCAGTTCCAGATTTTAAGGAGTTACTTGGCAGGTGACAGAGCATATATCTTTTATCCCATATTTTTAGGAAAATGAACAACATGTCAAAAATCATCATCAACATTTCAATGCATGAAGGTAACGATTGTAACAGGTGGAAAAGTATTCAAGTAGTCGGATATACAATGCACTTGGCAACAAAATTCAAATACAAGTTCCAGATTTTTTGGGGCAAAAGATCAGCAATCGAAGATTCGAGAGGAATATTTCTAGAAGTTTTGTAATTGTTTTCGATATTTTAGACCAGAG
Organism: Pseudotsuga menziesii; assembly: GCA_001517045.1. NCBI lineage: Eukaryota > Viridiplantae > Streptophyta > Pinopsida > Pinales > Pinaceae > Pseudotsuga > Pseudotsuga menziesii. Next base: position 107,129 of record LPNX010966124.1, read on the forward strand.
ATCATAATATTTTATAAATTCTATCAATTGAATTGTAACAGGGGGTGAGATTTCCAGCTGAGGGCTGAGGCAGGGTTTGAACATTCTGATACTGGAGTGGCAGGAGCATGTATGCACTTTGTCTTTGTTAGCTGCTTTGAAATGATTATGTTCATATGAGCCGCCTTTTTGTTTTAATAATTGAATTTCATGTGGTGTGATTTTGTCTGGTGTATGGTCGTATTAATCCATTGCTAGATTCTCATGATTAATGTGAAGCTATTCTTAAGTACTATATGCTGAACCTGGTTCATGTCTTTCATAAATTCATACTCGTAGCTTTGTCTTATCAGTCTTGATTGTGATATATATACTGCTGTTCAGTATTTGCTTTCAAATCTAGCTTGATTTCTGTAGTAAGTCTTACTTACCACCAAATTCCATAAATTCATTTTCCAGTTATCCATTAAACCAATTTAAGATTTCTCTAAGCTTGACCCTAGCAGTCGGGGTTCAACTTTAGTGATAACACCTGATAACTGACCAGGTGCCTCCATTCAAAGAATGGCCACTTAGCTCTAGGCTGAGTCCCCCATTGCTAGACTGGTTCCACTTCATAGTCCCGGACCAGATGTCACCATTCAATAGAATGGTCACTCCACTCAAGGTTGAGTCCCCCAGTACCGGATTGTTCCACATCCTGGTCTTGGACTAGATGTCTCCATTCTTTTAAGAGAATGGATCTTGATGTTGCTAAAAAAAATCAACACTCCCTCTCAGCAAGAGAGGCATTCTTTGCCATGGAAAGCTTGTCACGAAAGTACAAAAAGTTTGATTCTATCAGAAGCTTGGTCAAGATATCTGCGATGTGTTCATCCATACGAATGTACTGCAACTTCATAGCACCTCTTTGTACTAGGTCTCTGATGAAATGATACTTCATTTCAATGTGTTTCTATTTGTCATGAAACACAGGGTTCTTCGAAAGCTTAATGCAACTCTGGTGTGTTGATGTGTTGATGTTATTTACTGCACTATGAGCTATGGAACCCTGCTTCCTGCTAGACCAAGAGATCATTGCAGATCCCATACTGAAGTAGTAACCAGAGGTGCTTTTCAGGCCTGTTGCACTGCCTGCCCAATCTGAATCGTCATATCCTGCTAATATTACTCCACTGCTAGAAGTATACCTAAGCCCACAAGTGATAGTACCTCGTGTTTCCCGCCGATGTGCACATCGTTAGCCAGAAAATCTTTCGAACGGCTGTCTCCCGGTAGAAGGGAGAGGTGCGGCCTTGGGGGCAAGCAAAGAGTCAGGTGCTAGCACTTGATCCCGACTCCTCCGTTTAGGAAAACTCCTAACAAAGCCAAGGGGGGTAGTCCCTACGAAACGTTACTAAGGTTATTAGTTGATGGTTTGTTTGTTAAATTTTTAGGAGTTTTTAGAAAGTGGGGTTCCAAGATATAACTGCAACAATGATTTAAAAGAATCCTTTAAACAACATGAATTACAAGATCACTGTAAAATATATAAAATGATGCACGATACTTGATATTGATAGTAAGAAAATAAAAGTGCAAGGACCAGTGCTTTATGGAGACAACACAGTGAAAATTTGATAATTGCTGGAAAAAAAGGGAAATGTTGTGCAAGTTATTTTGGTGAATTTTAGATTATTAGATTGTTACTCTTGTTTAGGGAAAGAAGGGAAAAATCTCGAGATACCGAAAAAGGTACAAAGAGGAATGTCCGGAAATCAGGCTTTGGTGGCTCCATACAAGGACATGTTGGCTGCCAAAGTCCTGGGAGCATGTTCAACACTACACCAACCAAGGATGTAGCCTAACGGTGCCCCCAAGATCTAAGTACAGTGGTTCCAGCTTCCCCAAGCGGAATTTTCCCACACAAAGTCTAACCGAAGCGCCATATTTTCGCTTATCTTTCGGGTAGATAATTTTATTAAATGACCGATTAAATTAAAATGTGAGATTTAATCAATCTACAATGCTTCTGGGTATCCCAATTGGGTAGAGCATACACAATGTAGAAAAATGTTTTATTCCAATTTTATTAATGATGAAGATTGTAACAACCCTCTGACAGAGAACACTCTTGATCCGCCTTATGGTGAGATTCAAGAGATTTATGAAAATTGAAACAAAGCAGCTAAGCTAAAACAAGAAATAAAGACTCTCCGACAGAGAGCGCTCTTGACTTGCTTTTCAGCGAGTTCAAGAGACTTTGGATTCATTTTATTAAACAAGATGATAAACAAAATTAATCTAAAAAAATTAAATCTCCAAGATAGAGAGTGCTCTTGATCCACTTTTTAGTGAGATTCAAGAGGCTTTGGTTCTTTTTACTTTTAGCAATTTATATAGGACGAAAGAAAGTTTGAAATAAAATTAACTAAATGAAGTTTTCCTTTTAACTTTTTATGAAAGCAACAACAAGATTAAAGGTTAATTTAACAATTACTTATGCATGCAAAAAGTAAAGAAGTAAAACAAAAAAAACAAGGGACGATACAGGCTTCCCCCAAATGGTGGAAGAGGGGTGTGGGAACCTTTATCCCACTTGCTTTTTATTGACCTGTTACAATGATTTAAAAAGAAAGGGTGCTTTTGATCTTTGAAAAAAGGGGTCAAGAAGGCCCAAAAATATTTGGGAAAGCAAGGGAATGAAGAAGGGGGATGGCAGATAAAGAAGTTCCTCAACATACCACATTGAAGCTTCAAAAACCTTGTTCAAAAATATTTAAAATTAACAAAGCCTTCATCCTCGTATGCTCTACTTCCACTGCAGTTTCCTCTGATCGGTTGGTTGTATCAGAAAAGGATTTAGGTGACTAGTAACTAGTTTAACTGTTAATCAAATCTCCCAAAACAACAAAAATCCAACGTTGCGTTTTTCTTCGTGTGGGGAAATTGTATAGAGGAAGTGGGAACTACTAAAAAGCGATCGCGGGCCCCTGTTAGGCTATATCCTTGTTGGTGTAGTGTTGAACATCCTCCCGTGACTCCATTCGGCCTACATTTCCTCATGTGCTACCACACTTTGTGAGTCTAGAGATATTCCCTGTACCTTCGTGGTATATCGGGAATCCCCCTCCTCGCTAATAATCCAGATAATTACCACATTAATAAAATTAACCAAGAATTTACCCACTTCCTTCATTATTCATCTAATAATCTAAAATTTACCAACCGAGACACTGCAATACTTTCACTGAGACTACACTAGCAACCCACATCTGCAATGCACTCTTTTCATTATGGCACTGATATATTCTGTTATGTTTTGCATAAGTTAATTCTGCATTTTGTCTTGAATATTGTGTATCTAGCTGAATTAAGGGTTGCTAAAGTAAATCTTATTTGCGGTAATTGGTAATCTCTAATTTCATTCCATTTTAGAACTCCTAGAAAATCTGTGTTTCTAGCTTTCATAGTTAGAAACAACCTTAGATTTATTTTCATTAGGGTCCACCCCCTTTGGCTTCGCTAGGAGTTGGCCTAGATGGAGGAGCTAAGTATCAAGTGACAGTTTTGGATCAAGCTTGCCCCCAAGGTCGCACCCAGTGGCTTGAAGATTTCTGCCACGTTACCCAAGATGCAAATTAGGCGGCAAGGAAAAAAGGTTTTGCCAATTACCATTTTTTCCTAAATTCCTTGGGATAAAAACATTTTACCCCAAAAATAGCCAAAATTGTCCGAAAACTATATAAAATCCTTAGAATTTTGAATCTTTTTTAAACAGATTGCCCAAAATTTTATAGTTGGAAATTTAAGTAGTAGGATTCGCCAAGGTTTCTACACTTTGAGAAGATTATGGATCCTTAAAATTTTCCCTGGACCTGGGTTATGATTATTCCTTCACTTTAAGGGGCCCAAAAAAGGTGACACGTCAAATGCTGGTGCAAATTGGTATTTACAAGTACTTTTTTCACTTATTTTCACTGATCACAACATGGAACAAAGCTAACTTTTGTATTTCCTTGGTTTAAAAAGTTTGTCTTGTGATTTGTTATGTTGCACCATTTTCAATGTGTGGCATCAGTTGAGTATAGACTACATAAAGTTTCAATGTGGGGCATCAGCTGCTTTTGGTTGAGTGTATATAGTATATCTCAAATGAACAGTCAGAGATTTTATTCTTCGCTGATAAAAATCAAGGATAATCTGCAGCAAGATATTCTATATTTCTCATGCAAAACTTTCTATATCAAAGATATATTCTGTAAATATATCATTCAGCTTTCTTACGATTTATGCAATCTGAAGACTACCTCAAATACTTGTCTGTTTTTAAGTTACTGAAGTTATAATGTGGGATAGATTTACGTGTTATGAAAATTTTGAAATATGGTGTATACTTCTTCAGAACCATTGCTAATGCTTGGGGACGCTGATTATGAGCGATGGGATGACAATTGGACTGTTGTCACTGCTGACGGTAGCCTTTCTGCCCAGTTTGAGCATACATTGTTGATCACTGAGAGTGGTGTGGAAATTTTGACACAACAAAATTGAAAGCTGCATTTTTTGATGTTGCATTTAGTAATTTTTAGCCGTTCAAGCACTGAAAGCATGCAGAAGAGCAGCACCATAAGACATATCATGTCTCGTGACCATTTTCAGTTAGAGTGGTAGCTGAAATGCCTTTTGGACATTATATTTGTATTATTTTAGTAATCATCTGTAATTTACACAGATTGGGTGATATTTAAAAATTTCACAACTTCAAAATCTTTAGAATGCTATAAATTAATATACAATCGATTATTTATTTCTTTCAGGTAGCATTTAGGATTTTCCTCTGTAATGGCAATGTAACTCTAGAACGACTAGTAGTAGTAAGTTTTTAAGTAAATCAATAAATTGTTATTTATGCAGCTACTGTAGCATTTGATTTATGTACTATCATCAATTTCGACTTGCCTATTTATCTCCTAGACCATGCATTGGATAGAGATGATCATCTTTTGCCTTTCATACTGTGAAAAGAGACGAAGCTTAATATATATCTACAATTGGATTGCAATGCCCATTATTAGTTGAAACATGTTATATCGTCCTTAAATCCATCAGAATTAATTAGAATTTACTAAATGTATCCTGATTGCACCTAAGACTAACAGTTGCATGCATTTGGCCCTATTCCATTCGTTTATACAGCATGGATTTCAGATGTGTTTTCCACTGTTTCTACTGTTCTGTTTCCTAATTTTTCTATTTTTGCAGAAACATTCTTGCATAAAAATCCTTGGTATGAATATTTTGCAAAAAATCTAATTGTTGTTTTATTACAAAGGTTTTGTCAACCTATGTTATTTATCACATGTCTCATACTTTAACACAGTTACCGAATTTATACTATAACTTTGTCACCTGGCATATGTGTTATGAGTTATTGTTTAATTCCTCTCTATTATTGTATCGTGTCTGATTAGGAGAAGCATGGTCTGTGCGCTAAAATTTGTGTTATTTCAAACTAATAAAGGGCATAGATTTCCAACGTCTCTTGTGTGCAAAAGTGCCAAAAGAATTTTACCATATATCTGAATTCCATTTGTTAGAATACCTTGAGGGCAATTATTTAAAATAACTGAAGGTAACAAGTTTAAGGATTTTGTTTGTATTCGCAAGTGAAAATAGGTGATGATTTTGAAAGTAGACATTATGGCAATAATTATGTTGAGTGCTACAATGATCAACTAGGTCCAATTGCACAAGATTAGCTCAAAGTTTTCTCAACTTGGTATTAGTCATAATTAGTTGTTTTTGAGGTCCTTAGCCCAATTAGATTATCACATGAGCCAAGTGTTATAACTGACGAGCTTTTGACATTGACTATTCCTTGAGCCTTGATCCCCCGAGTTTCCCTAAGTCTAGGTCCTTGTCATAGATGAAGTCATCATAGGGTTTTGAGATTATATTATGTTCACAATGACGGGATAAGTTATTGGGGGGGGGCTGTGATATTGCCAATGTTGGTTGTGGTATAATTTGGGTACTGTGATGATATGGTGCATGCACCCTATGCTTGTTGTTGGCAGAAGTTGTCATTGATGTCAACAGGTTCAAGGGATCTGTTGAGGTCATTAATGTCAAAGTAGCAATGATGATGACAATATGACAATGGAAGGGTTGAGGTCATTAATGTCAAAGTAGCAGTGATGATGACGATATGACAATGGAAGGGTTGAGGTCATTAATGTCAAAGTAGCAGTGATGATGACGATATGACAATGGAAGGGTTGAGGCAATGATAATGACAGTGTTGATTTTGTACCTAGGAAAGTGTTTTCCTAGGTGACTTTAGCCTTAGTCACTTAAAATGGGAAATAAAGTGACTCTTGCATTAAATGACTTAAGTGGAGCATTTAATGTGACTTTAGAGATTAAAGTCTAAGTTTGATAAATTTAAGTGGGTGAAGGAAATTAATTTTTATGAGAAATTAAATGGAGCATTTATTTTCATCCCTAGATCTAATCTAATCTCAACCATTGGATTAGATGGTTCTTCACCTACCTAGGGTTTAATCAAAAAGCAAGGGAAAAGGAAAAATAGATTCATTCTTGAGAGAAGGCTGAAGAGAAGAGAGAGTTGAGAAAGGAGGCATGAGTTTCGAGGCAACCCAGCTGAAGTTTTACTGTGGGCACGAATATCGAGACAACAATTTATTGCTTGCATAGATTTCGAGGCAACCCAGCTGAAGTTTTACTGTGGGCACGAATATCGAGACAGCAATTTATTGCTTGCATAGATTTCGAGGAAGACTGTACGACCATCCGTATAGTACGGATTCTGGGCACATTATTCAAGGCAAACTCAGGCACAGATTTCGAGGAGATTATAGGCACATTTACCAAGGCATCAGACTGTGTTTTTGTGGTACAGATTTCGAGGCCGTACGACTGCATTTATTGCAGTTCGTACAGTACGATTTTTGGTGACTGTTTTGGCACAGAAATCAAGGGCATCATTTTTACTGTACTGGAACAGAAATCGAGGGTAGACTTTGCTATGTTTTTCAAGCACATTTTTCGAGAAGAAAGTGCACGGAAACCAAGGCAGCACTTGCACAGAAATCGAGGTAGCTTGCTGGGTCATTTTACTGGGTTGAGATAAGTTGTCTTTTGACTGTAAATGACTGTCTGAAATTTTCCTAGAAGAAATAATAAAAATCTCTCTGACTGGTTTTTCTAGGGCCATTGGCCAAAAATTTATGAGTACTGTGTTGAATGGTGTGCATTTATTTATTTTCTATCATTGAATATATTGAAGTTACATCAGTGTTTTTAATTTTGAAATTTATGGTTATTTCCATCCTTTTATTTTTTTGGGGTTTGGCAAAAACTGAGACATTTTTTAACTTATAAACCGGAGGCTGAAACTTGTGAAAAATCTATTTGGTATCAGAGTTGAGTTGGACAGAAAGTTGATTTTTGCAGACAAAAAAGTCATTTCCAGAATTCAGAAAAAATTCTTTTGACAGAAAACTGTATTTTTTTGCTGAAACTTGTTCTTTGTGAAAAATGACTTCAAATGGATTGAGAATGGAGGATAGGCTTGAAGGGGCAGGGAACTTTGTTCCTTGGCAGGCCTGGATTTGGCTAATATTGGAGGAGAATGAGCTATGGGATAAGGTAGTCAATCATACTGCTACTTACCCCATTGTCATTCCCAATGCTACCACAGATCCAGTTGGGCTAGCAGCCTTCAATAAGAAGGACATTAAGGCCAGGAGAATAATTCTTGATGCAGTTAAAGACCATGTCATTCCTCATATCTTGCGTAAAGATAGAGCACATCAAATGTGGACTACTTTGACCGGATTGTTTCAGGGTTCTAATGAGAATCGAAAGATGGTTTTGAGAGAGAAGCTGAAGAGTATCAGGATGGTCAAGGGTGAGGTTGTGTTGACTTACCTTACTAGGATCTCTCAGGTGAGAGATGAGCTTGCAGCTGTTGGGGAGGTGATTCCTAGTGCTAAGTTAGTGCAGACAACGATGAACGGGGCTTCAAAGTCTTGGTCAGTGTTTGTGCAGGGTTTGGTGGCTAGGGAGAACATTCCCACATGGGAAAGATTGTGTGATGTTTTGTCCAGGAGGAGATCCAGAGGGGTCTTATGGATGGCACAGCTTGTACTAGTAGGGGGGATGAGGAGGAGGATGTGGCTTTGACAACAAAGGGAAAGAAGAAGAACAAGAAGGGTGGGGCCAAGCAGCAGGATGGGCAGGGTCCATATACATTCTTTGTATTATCTTGTTGATGTTGTATTGATGCATATGATCATGTTGTTCTTTTGATGACGTAAAATTGTTAATGAAAGACTAATAGATAAAGAAGTAAAATTGAAAAATTTGTAAGAGATATTGATCCACCCCCCTCCTCAATATCTCAGTGCATTCAACATGTAATGCTTAAAATGTTCAACAAATTATATTTTGAAATATTAATATAAAATATAGTTGGATATGCTGAGGAAGATGCTAAAGAGAATGTGGACTGTAAATTCACCAGTGAGAAGGGAAGGGGGATGAAGATAGCCTAATCGTGTTATAATACGACCTTAGCCTAAATTGAGCCAAAAGTACCTTTATTATATTTTAATCATTATTAATATTTTGATTTAAGTCTTAATCCTCAATTATGTGCTAATGGGATATTAGTGTATGGGATCTTGACGTGGGTTTTTTTGGGAGTCCATGTGTGGGTGAATTTGACCATGTAACATGCAAAATGAATTCGAGATGCATGAAGCATAAAACTGGTCAGTTTTTGAAAAAGGAGGAAGGAGAAATGATTTTTCCAGGAACGTACATAAGTTCTAAATCCCAATTATTCGAACTGGAATGTGAACTGAAACTCTCATCGGTCATTATGGTTGTTTCATGTGATTGTTCCACCTGCTTTTGTGTGCGAACTCCAAAATTTAGTTATTTCAACCATGATGGTTGAGTGTTGTCTGCATGTTGATATCCATAAATGTACAACCATGGATATGGAAGACTATATATGAACTTCCTTGGTGGAGTGTGTTAGTTCACTGTTTTGCAATTGAAAGGAAACCAAGGAAGGAATTGCATTGCTTGGTGTGTAACTAGTTGGTGCCTGAATTCTGAATTGTTGAGAAAATCACCATGTTGTTTGTGTGGAACTGGTGAGTGCCAATTTAAAGAAAGGAACCTGGTGAGGACTATCCTATTCATCTGTTAAGTTATCATTTGACCATTTTGAGTGCTCTCTTGGAGAATTCAAAGTCCCAACTTGAGGATGGGTCCTTGTTGAGAGATTGATGAACAAAGAAACCTATGGTTGAGTGAAGTGTGCCTCACACATAACCAGTTACACCGACTGTCAAACATTCAGATAAGTAATCTTAGCTTAGCTCTGTATAAGCTTTATTATTATTTTCATGAATCTTGTAAGAATGGAATAATTCCTGGAAGATTTGAAGTATTGCTTGTGTTGCAATGTAAAATTGTACTTGAATATTCTTGCTTGAATTATGTATACATGTTCATGATATATTTCTGTTAATTATTTTTGGTATTCCGTTTAATGGATGAAATGTTGTTTTAAGAACATTAATTCTTGAGTGAACTCCACTGTTTTATAAAATGTTGTGTTTCGTTTAGTTATTATTTTAGGATCTGGTTTTTAATAATCTGTAAAGAATATGAATTATAAACTACAATGAATATGAAGCTTGTGTCTTGGAGTTTTATGTAAGACCTTTCATATATGTAAAGGATAATATCTACTTTTAGAACGGAGCTTGTAAATGAAGGGTTGAACTCTGTTTATGTTGGGTGAAAAATTGTAATGGTACATTCTGGTTACAATTCTATGAATTTCTTATTTATTTTGTTTCAGAATGACTACATGTTAATTGTTAATTGTACAGACAATTAGAGGAATGAATTGGCAGTGAATGGATTCATGATTTACATATAGTTAGGTACGAATGTGGTTAAGATATTATTATCTGAAAGCTATCTGGCTGTAAAATTGAATTGGACGGGAATTTATGTCTTCTTTTTTATATAATTATTATGCATATTTTCTAGCATGAGTAATAGGAAAAGTCTACATATTCAAATAGTGATTTGGTTTAATGCTATCAACCTTAATAGAATTTTATTCTAGTTGGAGTTTATTCCTTGGTGAAATTGCATGATTATTGGATGTTTTTTGTGACTGGAAAAACTATTGAGGCTGTATGTGGAATTAAAATTTGGGTTTACGAGACTTAAGTTTAATGCTAAAGTCTGAAGTTGAATGACTGGTTTCCTAATGCATTTATATAGAGCCTTCAGTTTAATATTAAAATACCGAGGTAGTTTAAATTAGAACTGCTAGTTAGAAGGCATGTATCTGTAAACTTTCTTGTCAGTTCACTTTCCATGTCTTAGCCTATCTTTTATGAATTTGGCTGATTTTCAAATGGGAGCTATGCCCTCCATATTTATCTTAAATTTTTAGAGCACAAGTAAGTGTTATCTGTAATGTCTTCTTTCAACTAAACCACCTTGAGACACCCGTTAACCTATCTTATTCCCATAGGTTAGAGCAAGTATTAAAGAAAAGGGAATAACTGAGGACTAATAGCACTAGGAGCAGAAAGGTACACCAATCAGTATTATTAAGTCATCAGTATAGTAAGAAGGCCATCAGAGTTCATATCCTAAAGCATGCGAAGCATGCAGGCCTTATTTCTTCAGAGTTAAAGTCAACATGAAATTAGAATTGCATGCATGCAAAAGTGAAGCGAAAACCCCAAAAGTGACATGCAAACCCTAAAAGCATATGATCATCTATTTAAGAAGGGTTATTGGACTAAAGAAGATATCTATTATGATTGTTGATTGATTTAGAGCTTTTGAGTAGCAACACAATGTGCAATCGCGACAGTTGGGGTTGAAGACGGTGTCTTCAGCTAACGAGAGTTTGACAGTGAAATATCTGCCCTAGTCTCTTTTAGGATATACCATCTAGGTTTATCAAGGGCATTCATCGTATACATCAGTAGCTAGGGATTCAGCACACTCGGAAGGATTATTTGTAGGTCCACATTTTGTAGCTAGAAATAGTTGGGAAACCTCAGAAGGATTCGCTGGGACCATAAAACCCAGTCTTTCTTCCGCATGTCAGCTTTCTCTTTCTCGACAGGCTTAATCCACGGCATAGAGTGACTATCAGTCATCAGTTTGCTCACCTGGAGCAATTATCAGCAAAATAGAGAGGTTGGGGGCATGAGCAGCAGAACAACAAACCAATTCGCTAGGGCACTTGGAGGCAGCAAGACCTCTACATGTGACATTCCATCTCTTCGGCAGTAGAAGACCGACAAGTCCACAAAGTTTCAGCAGCATCTGACCATCCCTTCCTAAAAAACGTCACCTTCAGTTTGAGGAGGGCACACGTGTGCAGCTGGGCGTCAACTGGAGGAAGGTAGCACCATTACTTCACCTATTCGGCACTTTATGCATGCAGCCTATCTCAGGAGTATTATCATCTGAGTTATCAGTGGTAAGTGTTAAATTCCTTTCTGCAAACCCTAGCCCTAATTCTGCTATATTTTAGGGTATTTTTGCATGCACAGTTATTACGTATTTTTGCACAAGATTGAGTGTATGATTTAGCATTATACACAACATCCGTAGAATATCAGTATTCAGGATATTACAGTGGTATCCGAGCATGTTCCTCGCGATTTGTCGACTTGAACATGAGAAGTAGATGAATACAGAAGAAGACACTTTTGTAACCTATAGGAGAAGGAAGAGTAGGTACACAAAGGAGCAGGAATTTGAGGATATCCAGCTAGAAGATACCAACTCAGATATGGACCCAACAGGTATACACTCTGATAGAGGGAAAGGAACAGGATAGAGTTTCGTAGCTTGGTAAACACTTTGGAAGACCTAGCCAAAGGGAAAAAGAAAGTATTGCATGCAATAAATAGATTGGCATCGAAACCAGAACCAGGTCATAGCGGTATACCTCTCTCACCAGTAGATAGAGGGTCTACCAACAGTAGTGGGAAGCATGCATACACTAATATGCAAAACACACCCCATATATATAATAGACCTTCCAGTAGACCTACTATGCCTCACTTCTTGGCAGATGCAGTGAAACCTAGTGAACCATTTGAAGCGCACTTACAGGAGTACAAGTATTTGGGAGATGAGTTCCATTCAGCCATGACTTTCTCAGATATTTGCAACATGAAAAGCAGGAACATGCCAAGAGGGTTCAAAAGAGCATTTAATCAGAATTTTGAGTTGCAACGCAGATTGGGGAGACTGACTATCTCCAACTTTGATGGGACATCCAGTTGTATAGCCAATATTTGGGTACAAAAGTTAGACACCTACTTTCAACTTAACCCCTTGACAAAGACAGATGCAATCAAGTTGGCTACTTTACATCTAGATGGGGAAGCACATGAGTGGTGGTACCATATACTGGTGACATTGGGTCACAACACTATCACTTCCTACAGTGACTTCACACAAATGCTTATGGAGCGCTTTGATAAGGACCCAGAGATTCATTTCAGGGATCTTGCTCAGCTCATGTAGACAGGCAGTGCAGAGACGTTCATATCTGAATTCTAGAGAGTTGCAGTTATGGTATTTGACATATCAGAGAGTCAGTTGATTATGCTATTTACGAAGGCACTATTTGAGCCACTCCACTGATGGGTGAAGGCTTACATGCCAATTACTTTGCAAGATGCTATCAGTAGGACTCTGGACCTACAAGATTCTGTGCCAAAGAACAAGCTGCCACAAAAACCTATCAATCTTCCGGAAAACAAGGAAAAATCTACCAAGCTTCCATAAAACAGGGAAAGGATAATCCCACAGAGGGAATGGTTGAACGAGGACACACGACGAGATTTGAGAAGGAATAAATTATGTTTTAATTGCAAAGAACCTTGGGTACCCGGCCACAGATGTATGGGTAAAGGGAAGGTACACCTCATCGAGGTACTTACAGATAGCAGTGATGAAGATGAGTTGGAGCAGAAACTGGATGGAGAACTACATAATACAGAATTGGAACAATTGGCACAGAGAGCCACTATTGCTACCCTCACAGGAGTCCCCACCTTCCATACCATCAGGATCACAGGAAGTATCCAAGGACAACGTGCCATTGCTTTGATTGATGGTGGGGCCACCCACAACTTCATAGATGCCTCTTGGGTAGAGAGGAAAAGATTTGCCACTGAGGACTTCGAGGGCTTTATCGTTGTCATGGCTGGAAACCACAGGATGAAATGCACACAGAGGATACCTCAGTTACAGGTACAACTTAGGAATTATACATTGGTGGACGACTTTTATGTGGTAGATGTGCCAGACACAAGCATTGTTTTGGGAGTACAATGGTTGTACTCAATTGGGAAATACTCAACCAATTACCAAACATTGAGATGGAGTTCCTAACATCAGATGGGAAAAGGGTACTCCTAAGGGGAATGCCCAATGAGGCTCAGGGTCAGCCACAACAAAGGGGATGACCACCATATTTAGGCATGAGAACAAGACTCACACGAGAAAATGGTCAACTCCAACACAGAAGACTTTAAGGAAGGACTAGCGATATGAAAAGGGATTTTTGGGTAGACCTCCAGACAAATGTATGAGGCGCCCTAGGGAATTCGGACGAGGATCCAAATCTAGGATGTTCAATCCTCACAGGTACCCCAGAAGATACAGGGAGGGAATACAAAGCATGGGTGAGAAGAAACATAAATTTGAAGAACAAGAAGAGCTACCCAATAATGGAATAAACTGGTTGTTAAAAACAGACGAGAAGAGACATGGACAAATGATTCGATATATTGGTCGGAGATTGCTTGAGGACAAGCAATTTCGAGCGGGGAGGACTGTAATGTCCTCTTTCAACTAAACCACCCTGAGTCACCCGTTAATCTATCTTATTCCAATAGGTTTGAGTGGGTATTAAAGAAAAGGGAATACTTGAGGATTGATAGCACTATGAGCAGAAAGGTACATCAATTCAGTATTATTAAGTCATCAGTGTAGTAAGAAGGCCACCAGAGTTCATATCCTAAAGCATGCGGAGCATGCAGGCCTTATTTCTTTGGAGTTAAAGTCAACATGAAATTAGAATTGCATGCATTCAAAAGTGAAGCGAAACCACTAAAAGTGACATGCAAACCCCAAAAGCATATGATCATCTATTTAAGAAGGGTTGTTGGACTAAAGAAGATATCTATTATTATTGTTGATTGATTTGGAGCTTTTAAGTAGCATCACAGCGTGCAGCCGCGACAATTGGGGTTGAAGACGATGTCTTCAGTTAACGAGGGTTTGACAGTGAAATATCTGCCCTAGTCTCTTTTAGGATAGACCATCCAGGTTTATCAATGGCATTCATCGTATACATCAGTATCCAGGGATCTAGCACACTTAGAAGGATTATTTGCAGGTCCATGTTTTGCAGCTGGAAATAGCTGGGAAACCTCAGAAGGATTCATTGGGACCATAAAACTTAGTCTTTCCTCTACATGTCATCTTCCTCTTTCTCGGCAGGCTTATTCCACGACATAGAGTGACTATCCGTCATCAGTTTGCTCACCTGGAGCAATTATCAACAAAACAGAGAGGTTGGGGGCGTGGGAAGCATAACAACAAACCAATTTGCTAGGGCACTTAGAGGCAGCCAAACCTTTGCATGTGACTGTCCATCTCTTCGGCAGTAGAAGACCGACAAGTCCACAAAGTTTCAACAACATCTAACCATCCCTTCCTAAAAAAACATCACCTTCAGTTAGAGGAGGGCACACGTGTGTAGCTGGGCGTCAATTGGAGGAAGGTAGCACTATTACTTCACCTATTCGGCACTTTATGCATGCAGCCTATCTCAGGAGTATTATCACCCGAGTTATCAGTGGTAAGTGTTAAATTCCTTTCTGCAAACCCTAGCCCTAATTCTGCTATATTTTAGGGTATTTTTGCATGGCAAGTTTGCATGCACAATTATTCTGTATTTTTGCACAAGATTGAGTGTATGCATTAGCATCATGCACACCATCTGTATAATATCAGTATTCGAGATATTACATTATCACCCTGCATGAGATAACTCTTCAGTGAGTTTCAATGTCATAACATGGTACGTTACAAAGTGGTACCAGAACGAAGGTTTCAGTTCTCAAACCTCTTGGGTAAAGTTGTTAGACTATATCCGATATGATTAAACTATATTAAATAAAAACATAGAATGAAAACCCTAGAAAGGAAAATGCATACATGTTATGATAAAAATTTATGTGTATCAATATTTTTGTGCTTAACAAAATGGTCAAGTATTTAGATTTCCGGAATAAAAGAAAGTGGTGCCATGAAAATGGAAAATTAACCAAGAATTTTTACTCTCTCGCTAGGGAAGTTGGAATGGGTGTCCAAGGAATGTAATCCAGTGATCATAGGACGGAGGTGGAGATAGTGGAATTGCTACAAATCTTAAGAGATATGCAGGATGGAAAGAGAAGAATATTACAAAATCAAGTGAATATCCAAATGTTGCAAAACTTGATGCAATTGCAAAATCAAGGGTAGCAAGTCCCTAACCTTTAGAGAGGAGAAGAAGGGTATTCTTTGAGCAGAGAATTTGTCGATATGCATCGACATTTGAGAAGTAGAGTTGTGAGTAGAATGGGGTAGCATTCCCATGATGAATCAGTTGAAATCCATCAAGGTCTAAAATATATCAAAAGAGGAAATATGAGGAGAACCTATTACATTGTGAACTCAGAAAAATTAAACCTCCTACTTTCGATGGAAAGAAATAAGGGGAAAATGCATAAAGGAGGTTGTTAGAAATGAAGAAATATTTGTAGTTGCATGATTACTCTAGTAATCAGGTGGCACAAATCGATATTTATAATCTTCAAGGAAAGGATTATAAGTGGTGGGAACACCTAAAGCAGGTGGAGAATATTAATGAAAACTAGATTTCATTAAGAAGGTTTCAAAATTATTTTAAGCATGAGTACCTATCCTAGTAGTATTATGACAAGAAGGTGTCGAAGTTTTTCAAAATTAGATTGGGTAGTATGATTATTGATGAGTATGAGAGGAGACAACCAGAGCTGTTAAGGTATGTTGATTTCATACAAGATGAAAATGTTAAAGTCCAATGATTTCTCAATGAATTACCGTCATACTATTGGGACATAATCACTTATGACAAACATCATACTCTAAAGGAAGCTATAAGGAAGGATAAATGCATGTATGGACAAGGTAAAGGAAGGAAGGATATACACAGAGTTTACAAAAATACACTAAAAGATAAGAGAGACTAGAGGAAAAAGGGGTCCAAGCCTCTTGAGGTTAAAGGTAATCAGATTAAATTTTCTAGAGAATAGATTCCTCCTGGTGACTATAAGAGGGTTGAGTATACAAGGCCATTGTATCAAGCTAAATGTTGGAATTGTGGAGGTGATAACTATCGTAATAATTTCCCAAAGAGAACTAATAAAGGGGCTAACATTTATAATCTTCAAGAAGCTACTAAAGTAGAAGATGTAGCGAGGAACATATCTCGAGTTTATGCAGCTCTGGATAATCAATAAGAACAATCAATTATCCATGATCGAGATTGAAGGTAAAACTGTTGATGTATCAATTTCTATTTTAGTTATTCTAGAGCTACCTACAGTTACACTAATACTAATATGATTGAAATATGTCATGTTGTAAGCAGTTAATTTTCACAGTCTAAAATGGTACAATTGGAAACCGGTATGGAAAGAAAGATTGCTTCAATGGTTGAGGGTTAGTGTTTCAAGATGAATGGATTTCAAAATAATGTCGACTTGGATATAATTCCTCTTGGTTCGTATGATGTTTTGATTGGGATGGATTGATTGGGATTGCATTTTTCCAATCTGGATTGTCACCACAAAATCATTACATGTCTAGATGAGGATGGGAATTCAATTCAAATAAAGGGAATTCTAAGGTCGATATTAGTTAGACAAAGCTTGCCCATGCAAATGAAGAAGTGTATCAATAATGGTTGTCAGTTGTATTCAATCCATGTCGAGGAGATACCAATTGACAAAGATCCATATATTATATAGTATGAAATATTGCAGGAGTTTATATATGCTTTTCATGATGTACCAGAGTTACCTCCTAAGAGAGATATTGATTTGACAATCAATTTGGTATCAAGAGCTATTCTAGTATCCAAAGCTCCTTATAGAATGAGCACGCCTCAATTGAAGGAATTGCATATGCAAATAGAAGAATTGTTAAAGAAGGGTTATATATGCCCAAATATATCGTTATGGGGAGCTCTTAGCCTCTTTGTAGAAAAGGATGCCAACATTAAAATTATGTGTGGATTATAGACAACTAAATAAGGCTAGGATTAAAAACATGTATGTATTACTGAGGATTGATGATATATTTGATTAGTTGTGAGGAGCAAGAGTCTTCTCAAAGATCGACTTGAGGTCAGGTTATCATCAAGTATGTATCAAGGATGAATACATTGGTAAGACCTCTTTTAGGACCATGTATGGGTATTTCGTAGTCTTTCCATTTGAACTGACTAATGTACCATCCATGTTCATGTGCCTAAGAATGGTGTGTTTTGAAAATTTATGGATAAATTTATTATTGTGTTCTTGGATGATATATTAATTTACTCCAAGACATAATATGTAATATCCCAAGTTAAGACCATTTATATTATTATGTTTGATGTTGAGATGGTAGGCTCTAGACCATCAAGACTGCTTACACTTATGATGTTTGATTTAGTGTTGAGCTAGTAGGCTCTAAAGCACCTAGATTACTTAGACGTATTATGTATTATTGGTGTTGAGCTAGCAGACTTTGGAGTACCTAGACTACTTAGACATATTATGTTTAATTGATGTTGAGCTGGTAGGATATGGAGCATCAAGTGAAATAAAGAACATTATTATTATGCTACTTATCTTCCTTTAAATTTCTAATTAATGGGGTGCAACCTCTTAAAGAAAGACCAGGCATGCTAGAGATGGGATTACTCTTTAATTAGTTCCTAAATAAAAGTGAATAGAGAGATAAGACAAAATCTAAGGATAAATCTATATTAATTAATTAAAAATAAAATAGATAAAGAGAGCTGAAAAATCTAACTACTTTCTTAAATTAGGATAAAAAGAAAAGAAAGAAAAAAAAGTGTGATTTTCCTAAGAAAAGAGAACACTAGAGGGTTCAATTCTAGGTCCTTGTGCACTTAGTTTTTCCAAAAGAAAGGAAAGAAAACAAAACAAAAGTGCAATTTTCCGAAGAAAAGAGAACACTGGAGGGTTCAATTGTAGGTCCTTGAGCACTCAATTTTGCCATGAGATAGTATATGGCTAGTCTAGGAAGGACTGTGTAAGGGGATTAAATTACAGGACTCTACATAGAGATGGTAAAAAACCTTGTGGCTAATTTGTAGCTAGTAAACAAGATAGATAATAGTACCCTAGGTCACTCTTCTCTAGTGTGCTTGGTCTAACTCGGGGGTGACATGTGGAATGAACAAGGACCTTTTCAAGGATTAGGGTTGGGAGGAACATGGAAGTTCCCCAACTAGTAGGAAGTTTAAAGTTCGATAAGTATTCTACCTCTATTTATAAATGGTACCATTAAAGTTTATTAATTCTGATTTTATTATAATTAGTTAGTTTATATTGTCTTTGGTTCTAAAGATACTCTGAATATAGTCATTTAATCTACTAGAATGTTTTAGCCATATATGCATAGATGGTCTAATTAATTGTTTATATTTTGAAAGGCTTCTAAATATTATCAAAGTATATCTCAGTTCATTAGTTTCAATGCCATGATTATTAGTTATAGATTAAATTAGACTTCTATTGACTTAAGGACTAGTAACATATATGCATAATATTGATTAAACTTAGTTTACTTTCATCGAGACTACATCTATTTGTAATAATTTTGTTTGAGTAATCATGATCCAATATTATGTTTTTATGTTGTATAATTATCTAATTGTATTCCAAACTAACACTTATTTACTTATTCCTATTAACTGAAATTAAAGATTAGATTAGTAAATCAATCATTTAAAATAAATAGACAAAAATCAAATAAACAATTAAATTAATAAATAAATTATCATATGCTTGGTAACCCTAGAGAGTCGATACTCAACTCTGAAAAATGCAGGGATTTCATAACCCGGAACACATGTTAATATCGTTTCCAATTACACCATAGAGTCAATACTCGCTAAAACCATATTGTTAACCATACATAGGCAAGAGATGGATGGACAAATGCCAATAAGTGACCCTTCATTAAAACAATTGCAAACATGTTCCAAGTCGTGGAGCTAGGATTTGGCTTTTAGCCACCTCAAGTAGCATTGGTATAGGTCATTCACCCTACATATACATTGAAATAAAATATAAAAAAAAATATTAGCAATGCTAAGCAAATCCCATAACTATGAATGGACCACAACCGCAGAGAGAGGTTAACATAACATAAATAAATTCATAGGTTAAGCCAGTGCATGGGTAAACTAAACAAACATGTGAAGGTTGGGTGTCAACAACACATGTAAACATTGTCATAAACTATAAACCAAATATGTGGATGTGAACATTTAGGTTGCTTATAGTGCTTATTAAATGAAGCAAGGAAACGTTTCACACTGAGGGTGGAAATTAGTAATAATGTCCATTTGTTAAACATCAACGAAATAAAATGAAACACATATATTATTATGTATGATTTCTTGTGTGTATATAATTAAAATAATTAAAGGCATTATGTTTCTATAACGAATGACTTAACGTAATGTTGGAAAAACTAATTGAACTAGGGTATTAAACCAATAACTCTAGCATGAACAAACAAGATTGTATGATGACATTTTAATTCTTTATAGAAATACAAGCTAAGATTGAGGCATGGAGGCAGTCGAATAATAATAATGGCAAATAAGTTCAATAATGTTGTCTATTGATCATACAAAAAAAACTTTACAAATGTGTATTTTTGGTGTCATTATAAGTGGTATCAGAGTAGAGTTTCAAACACTTTACAGCGTATGAGCTTGTCACTCAACTATTATGATCAAATTGGGCTAATAAACTTGCTATTGCACATTGACCTGCTTTCAGAAATTCAAAACTATGAGTGTTGAAAGGGTTTCTAGCCAACATGGAAATATGAACTCACCACCAATGGAGGAAGAACTTGTTGAATCAAATGACAATCGTAAAGAAGCTACCCCTTATGAATTGTTGAAGACAGTGCAGAGTTTAAAGGGTGAATTTCATAGTTTTAAAGATGATAACACGATCGATAGGAATGGACGACCAAGAAATCATTACTGCAGACCTTAACAAAAATCAAGAATAAACAGCAACCAACACACATTGCCAGTGACCGAATCAGAGTTCCCTATCATGAGAAAAGAGTAAGGATCCAAGAGGATAAAAAAAAATCCCATGCTAATTCTGACTCATCCTCTTTTGATTCAAAAGGCTACTACAACAGTAGTTCCTTTGATATTGGCTCACCCTCTTCTTGTAAGAAGAAACATAAAACTACAAATAGTGAAGAATTACAAGGAGAGTTTAAAAATATCAAAGCTCCAACTTTTGATGGAGACATGGACTTAGGAGAGAATCTTGAAGAGTGGTTTTTAGGAATGAACAAATACTTCAAAGTGCATGACTACCCCAACAATATGATGGTATGATTGGTCATTTATAATTTGGATGGGAAGGTTTCCAAGTGGTGGAAAGACTTGAATATTACTAAGAATCTGAAAGAAAGGGACCTTAAGTGAAATTTTTTTAAGAATCTGTTTCAAGATAATTATATGTCTGATAGATTCTTTAATAAAAGGATTACGAAATTCCATGAGCTGAAGATGGACTCTATTTCCATGGATACTTTAATAAACAGACTTTTGAAATTGCTACACTATGCTCCCTACATCAGGGATGAAGAGGTGAAAATACATCAATTTTTAGGATGTCTCCCACCAGGGATAATTTTAAGAACACCCCCAAAATTTATATGTATAATAAATGGGTGAATCTCCCTAATATATAGGAAAAATTGAACGTTATTTTATCAATAACATAATATTTATATATAATTTTTTGGCTAATCTTTCATTCTATTATAAAATCTTGTAAAATCTTGGCGAATCTTTCACTAAACTATAAGATATTGTGAAATCTTGGCAAATATTTCACTGAATTATAAAATATTGTAAAAACTTGTCAAATCTTTCATCAAATTATAAAAATGTCTTGTTGAATATTTGCTAGGAATACTTAGCTTTTGATTTTGTACATTACAAAGGTAGTGCAATAGAAGAGCATATACCAGAGCTTGAATCTCTTAATTCCTAGGCCCTCAAATGAACAAATGCATGAATGAGGAGAGGAGAGACTTATTTGTACATTTCGTAAGCAGTATTGGGTCACTCACAACTGGAGGTGTTGGTGAAACGCAATTACACTAACTAGATTCATGGAAAGTAGGGACTCCACTTTTTATCTCATTCCTTAATGTTCCAACAAACATGTCGGGACCCAAATCTTGACATACCGACAAACTGATAGAATTCAACACTTTACACTGTGGAATGATTATGGGACCCAGAAACCATTATTACAACATGGAGTATTGAGACCCGCAACCTTAATATAGTGTATGAATTTCCAATTAGATTATTTTCCAAATCTCTCATTTTTAAGCTACCCTTTAAGAAAAAATAACATGCTTATCTATTTATAAATACTAATCCCAATTTTTCCTTTCTTTTGTTGACAATCAAAATATGAATTATGTTATTTGATTTACAATTTTTAGAGTTAGTTAGAAACTTGCAATGGTTATTATAAATAAGAACATACACTAACAATAATAGAAAGCACATTAATGCATCATCACGCATGTCATTAGAAATACCGTGTTAAAGACTACTTTTTCTTAGATAAATTGAGGTCTTTGTATCCATGTCCTTGAAATTTTTGAAAGCATGCAAACTATGGTAAAATTGTTTTATCTCCCTCGTTGAATGCAAAAGACTAGATATCAAATAGTATAATGTCCACATCAAGCATGCCATGCACATATTATATATAATCATGATGGAAATGAAGTATTGTGTTCCAACTAAATCATATATTTATTATACATAACTAAATCCATTTATCGATGATGATAGCAATTACACATCAAAACAAATCACCAAAAAACACTTTACTTCTAAATGACCCTTACAAAAAAAATCATAAAACAAGTACTGAACCCAACAAATTTAGGTCACAAATAAAATTGACAAACTTTGCTATACAAATAAAACAATCTACCAGACATGAACTTCTTGATACAAGTAAAAGAATGTACCAATACGTTTTGGACAACTCTATAAGAAAACCAAAATAATGATCATTCCATTGTAGTCCAACCATGATAATTAGTTTTCATTCATTTATTTTGCAAACATCTTAAACATCAACAATAATAGACACAAAATATGAACATATACACTCTCATTAACTCCTTCGATCCAATAATAATTGCAGAGAAATATCCTAATAAAATCACATTTTAAACAATTGGGTCAAATTTAGTTTGAATATATAAAAACCGTGTGGCGTCTCTCCATCAAGATTAGCATCCACGAACAACATATAAATGTCTGTCGATAGTTTAAACATGATAAGGCATAAAATAAATCATATATTTTGAGCTATATAACACTTTCACATAACCAATACTCCTAGGATAAAACCCTAATAACACCATATGATCCCTAAGAATCAAGAGTGCCCTAGAATTCAACAAGCCTAAAAAAGCATCCATGATAAAGGTAAATTTATGATATAACAATCTATTGTAAATGTGGATAAAAAGCACAAAACGTTTGATAAAAAAACATACCATGTTAATTATTGGATGGAATGCGTGATGTGAGTTTGTATTCACTGTTAAATTGCATGTGCGACATACCCTTCAAGACTTGAGCTTTCGACAATGGAGATGTTATGCGAAGATTAAAATGTTGAGAAAACTAAGAATTAAAGGTGGAATCATATCAACCAAAACCTTCACCCTGCAAGAAAAATCCGATGTTGGTGAACCATGAATCACTCTAGCCTTTATATAGAAAAAATAGCCCCTGGTTTTCTCTCTAATACTGGAAAACAAGGGTTGAAAGAAGGTGTCACATGAAATTGACTAAAAATACTGGAAAATGCAACAATATGCCTAAATTACAAGGGAAAGGGAAATGGAGGGTGAAATAACCCTTGGGAGCCTCCATTACTAAAAGTTCAGGGCAAAAGAGTAATTTCACTAGATTTTCTCTAGAAATTGGGGGCGAAATATAGATTGGAGGGAGATTTTGCTAGGGCGATTTTTTTTTTCATTTTCCTTATTAATATACGGTAGGCTGTTCATTTTAGATTTTATTTTTTTAATAAATATTTGGCGAATATATTGTAGCTGAAAAATGCTTTTCATTTAAGAAAATAGCCCCCTAATTTTTGTAACCCCCCTTAATATAGCCCATGGGCTATATATAGCCCCTAAAATTATCTATGTCTGCCACCCTATTTCAAGGACAAAATTGAGTTTGATGCACCCAAGAACTTGGATGAGGCCTTATATAAGGCTAGACTATGTTATGAGCATAGCCAACACAGGGATGAAAACATGCACAAACTTGCAAAGAGAAGTGTAAAGCTTTCTCAGATAGCAAGAAAAAGGGGTTTAAACCACCTCCTTATCTAAAACAAAACAACAGTTTTACAAACAATTGAAACCTTGGAAAATATGGAACTCAGTCCAACCTTCCATCCCAAAGTGTAAACATTCCAACAATAATCTATGGAGATAAATCAACCCCATAACCAGTGAAATGTTGGGGATGTCAAAGACCCCATTTCTACAAAGATTGTCTGCATGAAAACAACAAAGTTCTGAACAATCTGTAAGAGGATATGACTGTTGAGATGTTGCAAGAACAACGAGGATTTTTGTTTCCTTGGAGAGAAAACAAGTAGACCCTCAGTCAACCATGGTCAATATTGAAGGTAAAATATCAACAAAATCTATTTCTACTTTAATTAACCAAGGGACTTGTCGTAGTTATGTATCCCCTAAAATTGTTGAAATTTTTAAGTTAAATAAATAAAAACACAGCAATCCATGGTTAGTACAGCTGGCCATCGACATTAAAAGAAAAATCTAAGTTAGTCAAAAGTTGCAAATTAGAAATGAATTGTTTCCAAACAGAAGCAAATATGAACATTCTACCATTGGGTTCTTATGATGTCCTAGTAGGCATGGACTTGTAAGAACAACACCATGTTATCTTTAATTGCCTAAATAAAAATTTTACTTGTATTGACAATCATGGGAATCAGAAAATGGTTCAAGGGGTACCTAAGAAAACTTATGTCAGACAAATTACAGCCTTGCAAGCTAAGAAATGTGTGAGAAAAAACTGTAAGATCTATGTTGTTAACATCCAAAACCTTGAAGATGAAAACAAACAGAAACTTAAAGATTATCCTATCCTAAATAAATTTAAAAATGTGTTCCCAGAAGAAATACCAGGGATTCCACCCAAAAAAGACTTAGATTTCTCCATAGAGCTTGTACCGAGGGCAGTACTAGTTTCAAAATATCTGTATTGCATGAGTACACTCGAGCTAGTGGGGTTGAAATTACAACTCCAATATCTAAATGAAAAAAGGTTATATCAGACCTAGTATGTCTCTGTGGGGAGCACCAATCCTCTTTGTGAAGAAGAAAGATGGTACAATGAAGATGTGAATTGATTATCGACAATTGAACAAGTTGGCGATCAAGTATAGATATCCACTTCCTAAAATATATGACTTGTTTGACCAATTTGGGGGAGCAAGGTATTTCTCTAAGATTGATTTGAGGTTTGGATATCATCAAGTAAGGATTCAAGAAGAAGACAAGCAAAACAACTATTAGGACCCGTTACGACCACTATGAGTTTGTAGTGATGTCGTTTAGGTTGAAAAATGTTCCTGCAACCTTCATGTGCATGATGAACAATATTTTTAGCAAATACTTAGATAATTTTGTGCTGGTATTTATAGATGACATAATGATTTACTCTAGAGATGAAAAAGAACATGAAGAACATCTTAGGATTGTTCTATAATTGTTGTGTGAGCACCAACTTTATGCCAAATTAAATAAATGTCACTTTTATAAAAAGAAAATTTAGTATATATGACACATAATTTCTGAAGAGGGTATTGTTGTAGACCCAGAAACGATCCAGGTCATCATGGAGTGGGATACCCCTACCTGGGTGTTAGATATTAGATCATTCTTGGAATTAACAAGATAATACCAAAAGTTCATTAATAACATCTCCCAAATTGCTTATCCCATGAGATCCTTGCAGAAAAAGGAGTCAAAGTTCAACTGAATAGAAAAAACTGAGACTAGTTTTCAACAATTAAAACACGTGTTAACTACTTCACCTATCTTAAAGATAGTTTATCCTGATGGGGATTTCATTGTTTGCACTGATGAAAGTATGGAGGGACTAGGAGGATTCCTTATGCAAAATTATTGTCATTTCCTATGAATCTCAGAACTAAAAGAGAAAATAATACCGAAAGTTCATTGAGAACATCTACCAAATTGCTTATCCCATGACATCCTTGCAGAAAAAGGAGTCAAAGTTTGACTGAATATAAAAAAGTGAGACTAGATTTCAACAATTAAAACACTTGTTAACTACTGCACCTATCTTAAAGATAATTGATCCCGATGGGGATTTCATTGTTTGCACCAATGCAAGTAAGGAGGGACTAGAAGGATCCCTTATGCAAAATGATTGTAATTTCCTATGAATCTTGAAAAACTAAAAGAGCTCGAAAGAAACTATGCTACACATGATATTGAGTTAGTTGTCATCATCCACACTTTAAAAATGTGGAGGAATTGCCTAATGGGAAAACATTTCATTCTTGAAACAAATAACATGGGATTAAAGTATTTTTTGAACAACAAGATTTAAATGCTAGACAAGTTAGATGGTTAGCTTTCCTAAACAAGTATAATTTTGAGTTCAAGCACATAAAGGGAAAGGAAAATAAGGTTTTTGATGCATTTATTCATAGAATTCATTTGCTATATGAGGTTACAGTCATCCAAACCAGTTCTAATCTACATGACAGAATCAAGACATCAAGTAAAAATGACTAATTTTATACAGAAATTTCCCATAAAATGCAAGAAAACGGGTTGGGACAGCAACAAAAAAGTTATAAAATTGATGAAACGGGTTTGTTATGGTCTAAAAACAAACTATATGTACCTGAAATAGAAAATATCAAATTTTAAATATCAACTGAATTTCATAAACAAACCTACTCAAGATATATAGCTATCATGCCAAGAATGTCATCTTTTTAAAGCTTAACATCAACACCCAGTTGGCTTACTTCAACCATTATCCATTCTAGAATGTAAATGGAAAGTGATAAGCATGGACTTTATCACCAGTTTGCCAAAGAGAAAGAAACAAAATAATTCCATTATAGTGGTAGTTGATAAACTATCTAAGGATGCATGCTTTATTCCTGTGAAATCCACCTATAAGTCCATCCACATTGCAGACATATTCCTAAAGGAAATTTTCAGATTGTATGGTATACCTAAAACTATTATTTCATATAGAGACAAAAATTTCACAAGAAACTTCTGGAAATCAATATTTTCATGGATAGATACACGAGTGAACTTCAGTACTTCCTAACAAACAGAACATATAAATCAAATCGTGGAGGATATGCTATGTATGTATGTAATGCAAAATCCATCCTAGTGGGAGGATTACATACACCTTGCATATTTTGCATACAAGAATGGGTACCAAACCTCAGCCTAAAGATGAGTCCATTTGATGTACTATATGGTAGAAAATGCAGAACACTAGTAACTTGGGATAATTCGATGGACAGGTTCATGTTGGAGTCAGATTTGTTAAAGGACTTATAAAAGTTGGTAACTAAAGTATAGTAGAATTTAAAAGAGGCACAAGATTGGGAAAATATTTATGCTAATAAAAACATAAGAGATAAAGAGTATCAGGTTGGGGAACATGTCTACTAAAAATCAAATAAAAACGAAACTCGTTAAGATTGGAAAAATGCAGAAAGCTAGCACCCATATATTGTGGTCCTTTTCAAATATTGCCAAGAAATACTTGGTGGCCTATGAACTTACCTTTCCTGCTCATATGGAAGTTCAAAATTATTTTCATGTATCCTTGGTTTAAAAATATGTTTATGATCCTAAACATGTGATTGATTGGGATTTGTTGCAAGTAGAACCAGAAGGGGAGTTTATGTCAAAATCCCTTCATATTATGGGCAAAAGAGAAGTGTATCTCTATAAGCAAGTCATTGTCTATATGAAAGTGCAATGGAATCATTGCAGGCCTGAAGAGGCCACATGGAAAAATGAAAATGCCATTAAATAGGCATACCCCTTTTTGTTTTAGAATTCATGTTAAAATGATTAACACTAGGATAGTGTTGTTTTTAAGGGGGGTGGGATGTAATATCCCAAGTTAAGACCATTTATATTATTATGTTTGATGTTTGAGTTGGTAGGCTCTGGAGCATCAATACTACTTAGACTCTATGTTTGATTAGGTGTTGATTTGGTAGGATCTAGAGCACCTATATTACTTAGAATTATTATTTTTTATTAGAGTTGAGTTGGTAGACTCTGGAGCACCTAGACTACTTAGAATTATTATGTCTGATTTATGTTGAGTTGGTAGGATTTGGAGCATCAAGTGCAATAAAGTACATTATTGTTATGATACTTATATTCCTTTAAGTTTATAACTAATGGGAGACAACCACTTAAAGAGGGACAAAGCATACTAGAAATATGATGACTCTTAAATTAGTTAATAAATAAAATTCAATAGAGACATGACACAAAATGTGAGGATAAATCTATATTAATTAATTAAAAATAGAAGAGATAAAGAGAGATGAAAAATCTAACTACTTTCTGAAATTAGGATAAAAATAAAAGAAAGAAAACAAAAAGTGTGGTTTTCTAAGAAAAGGGAAAAGCAACTTGAATGAAAAAAGAATAGGAGTTTTTTCCTCAAGAAAATTAATAAATGGAAGAGAGTGGACATTATAGGGGGTAATGGTCCCTAGTACACTGGCAGTTGCAAGTTCTTGAGCGCTCAATTTTTCCATGAAATAGTATATGGCTAGTCCGAGAAGGATTGTGTAAGGGGGTTAAATTACATGATTCTACACATAGTTGTAAAAAAACCTTATTGCTACATTTCATATTGTAAAAAAGATAGATAAAAGTACCCTAGGTATCTCTTCTCTAGTGTGATTGGTCTGGCTTGGGGGTGACCTGTGGAATGAACAAGAAACTATTCAAGGTATAAGGTTTGGAGAAATGTGGAGGTTCCCTAATCAATTGGAAGTTTAAAGTGTTAAATTTGTGAACCATTGATCTACAGGAAAATGAGAGCAATTGTGAAGTAGGATTATGCAGTGGAATACCAAGAACAATGTACACTGAATAAGAAAAACTTGATACAAACCTGATAAGAATTGATCAGTTAATTACAACATTAATCTTCATTCATTCAACAATAATACAATGGTGTTACAATAAGGATAATTTGAATCATATGGATAGGATTCAAATATACCAACTAAACCTGACTGACTGGATAAATTAGTGTGTCTAAATCACTGCATGGGATCCACTAGTCTAAATCATTCTTACAATCAGTTAAACAAGTTAAACCATTTAAACTGACGAGGTAGGTGGAAAAAGGTGCCACTTCCCCATGCATCCATGCAAAAATGGCGCTAGACTGACTGAGAGTGATCTAACTAAATGTAATTGGAGTTTGGCTCAGCATAAATTCCTACCTACCACAACCAACTGATGGAGGATGCTGGTGGCACTTAGAGTGGCTCCTATAATGTAGGGATTGGAACCGGTGGCACCAAATGGCACTGGTGGCACCAGGGGCACCAATATCATGGCAGCACCATACTCACCCAAATGAATCCTAAGTTAGGAAAGATGATCAAATAGACTATATATGGACAAGGGGGGATTATATAATCCTAACCCCACCNAACTGCTTAATAAAATAAGGAAGATGGGGAAAACCTCATGGGAAACTCCCACCCCCTCAAAATAAGCAATGAATTAGGAACAATGAGTCAAGCCTTTACATCGAAAAGAGATATGATAAAGAAAAATCTATTTTCTATGAAGGACTTGGTAAATATATCTGTAATCTACTCCTATATAGGGTAGTAATGCAGTGTGATAGTTTTTTCGTGCACTTGTTCCCTAATATAATGCATGTGAACCTCAATGTGCTTTGTCCACTGCTTCTAAACTGGATCACTGGATATCTTTATGGTACTTTGGTTGTTACACTAGATTTCCACTGA
Organism: Pseudotsuga menziesii; assembly: GCA_001517045.1. Lineage (NCBI taxonomy): Eukaryota > Viridiplantae > Streptophyta > Pinopsida > Pinales > Pinaceae > Pseudotsuga > Pseudotsuga menziesii. The sequence continues at coordinate 136,675 of LPNX010966124.1, forward strand.
ATTTGAAGTGAGAATCTCAATTCTGTCAAGATCCCATGCAGCCAAATTGCCTAAATAGTTTCATTTACAGCCCCCCTATACTCAGCTTCTGCTGAAGAGAGTGCAAGTGTTGCTGGATTTTTATTGGTCCAACAAATTGGCCCAAATCCCAACATAAACACAAATCCTGAAGTTGATTTTCTATCATTCCCATATCCAGCCCAGTCTGAATCTATGAAGCATATGAGATCAAGTTGTGCACTAGCTACATAATTGATCCCATAATCTCTAGTACCCTGCACATAGTGCAAGACACACTTTGCTTCCTTCTAGTGCAGCTCATGTGGCTTCTGCATGTATTTGGAAGAATCACTCACAACATAGGATATATTTGGTCTCAAATGTGTGAGGTATAGAAGGATCCCAATGAGCTGTCTGAAAAGAGTGTTGTCTACCAATGGTGTAGAACCACCTTCTTCTAGCTTGATTCTAGATAGGAAGGGAAAAGGGGCTGCTTTACAATCTTCATGTGGAATCTCCTAAGCATGTCTAATGAGTATCTTCACTGTGAGATCATGTACCCAAAGTTTTTTTACTTACTTCATGACCAATGAACTGTCTTGATAGCCCTATATCTATCATAGCGAATGCTTTGTTTAGAGCTAACTTGATGTTGCTCAAGCTAGCAACAAATCTGCTAGTAATGATCAAGTCATCCACATATAGCACAATCAATAGAAATAATACCTCTTTCTTTTGCATGTAAATATTGCAATCTAATTTTCATCTTTCAAATTTGCGTGACATGAGGAAGGAATCCATTTTGGAATACCATGCCCTTGGGGTTTGTTTGAGCCCATAGAGTGATTTCCTCAGTTTGAAAAATAAGGAGGAATCCTCAATGTACCCCTCAATTTGTTTCATGTAAATCTCCTCCTTCAAGTCACCATGGAGGAAGGAACTTTTCACATCCATGTGATGTACCTCCCACCTTCTTGAAGCTGCAACTTCTAAGACAAGTTTGATGGAGTCCAGTCTTGCTACTGGAGTGAATTTCTCATTATAATCCAATCCTTGAACCTATGAGTATCTTTTGGAAACCAACCATGCCTTATACTTGGTTGTGGTTTCATCAGAGGCTATCTTGGTCTTGTAGACCCATTTGCACTGAGCTAGTTTCCTCCCTAGAGGTAGGGGGACAAGTTCCCAAGTTTTTTTTGTCTTGTAGCGAATCAAATTCCTCATCCATATATGTTTTCCATACTGGATCATGGAAAGCCTCTTTGAATGTTTGCGGATATGACCCCAACATCATGAAGCACCTCTCAGGGAGAAGTAGATCTGTGTGGGACAGTGCAACATACTCTTTCTGATACTGGGACCTCGTTCTTCTTCTATCATTTGGATTCCCAACAACATCCCCAGCTGCTTTAATGAGCTTCTGGGCCCATTTAGGCTGCTAAGATGAAATAGATGTTGGATCTAGATATAGATCCTCTTGAGGTGTAAGCTCAATATCAAGATCATGTTGATCTTCCTCTTCATCTGAATCTAAATCTGAAATATTAGACAATAAATCTGTATCTACAAATGGAAGTAAAGGAGTTTTAATACCTTTATCTGCTTTGAATGGAAGCTATGTTTGTACTCTATATGAGTATGAAATGAAGTGTGAGAATGCATATGATTTGGAGGCATGGTCTGCAACACCTTTTGTTATAATATTTCTAGTTGAGATATCTGTGATCTCTACCGAGTCAAGGTAAAATACCACTTGCTTTGGTGAGCTAGTGTGAGTCATCTGGTCTACATATAACAAGTTGGCTGCAAGAGAGGGAACAAAGATTACATTTCCAAACTCTCCATGCTGGATTTTAATAGAATCTCTTCTTGTTGTTGGCATCTAAGCGCCATCACCCATATGAATACTAGGTCCTCTTGAGAGATTGATAGTGGTGAAGGATTCCCTGGAGGAAACCATGTGGTTTGATGCTCCAAAATCTATCAAGTAAGCTTTCAACGGAGTGAGGCATGCCTTCAAGGCATGGCACCTCTCATGATATTTTGTCGGTTGTCCAGCATCAGACTTCTTTACACTTTGTGGAAGAGCAATATTTTTATGTTCAAGGAGTTTTGACAGTTGGTCGATTGTCTTCTTCATGCACTAGCTCTCTGGATGAAAACATCTCATACAATATGGACACTTAGTATTCTCTAATTTCTTCTTTTTCTTAGAACCCGAGGCTCCATTGGAAGATCTCTGATTCTCCTTTGACTTCGAATCAGTGGTTTTGGGCTTCTTCCCTTTGTGATTCCCTCTTGCTTGCGCATTGTTTGAGTCTGTCATCAAGAGTGCTTGATTCTTGCAGGTTTGAATCACTTCCATTTGAACCAATTTATATTGCTCTTGTATTAAGGACTCATCAAAAGCATCTAAAGAAGGCATCTTCCAATTAGGTATGGAAGATCTTCCTGAATGTAATGTAGAGACAAAGACTGAGTACCCAGATCTAAGCTTTCTCAGTACATACAACACAAGCTGCTCACATTTCCTCTCTAATCCACATTGTTTGCATGGCAGTACTAGTGACTTGTATTTTGTGAAGAATTATTGAATAGATTTGAAATTGTTTGGTTGTAATGCAATGAGATCATTCTCTAATATGTGCCCTTGAAGCTCATCTTGTTTTTGAAACAAAGATTCAAGCTTCTCCCAAGATTCCTTCGGAGTCCTTCGTCCCTCAAGGTGGAACAAAATATCCCGAGAGATATGAGTGCACATGAAGCCAAAGGCCTCATCAAGATGATTAAAAAAAAAATCTTCTCAACATGTTGTTGGGGATCAGTTTCTATGGCCATAGCCATCCTATACAGGCCAAGCTTGTGCAAGGACACCTGCATATCTTCCCTCCAATCAATGTAGTTGAAGGGTGTAAGGATTCAGGGTACGAGAGATGAAGAATCCATCTTTCTGTATGTTGAATAGTAAATTCCTCAAGAAGCTACATAGGTATTTGCAAATAACACTACAAAAACCAAATTCAATTCGCAACATGTCAGATTCAAGCCTTTCCACCTTGACATGTACACTTTCTCAGAGTCCGTCACACCTGGATAGACTTCTCTAGACATAATCTAGAGGAAGTAGGGCTATCATTCCAGGATTTATGTGGAAACTCAATTGCTTCTTGTGTACAATGAATATCAGACAAGACTTGCTGCTAGCCTAAACAAGGATCTAATTCGATGTTGAATTTGTGAACCATTGATTTACAGGAAAATGAGAGCAATTGTGAATTAGGATTATGCAGTGGAATATCAAGAACAATGTACACTGAACGAGACAAATTTGAGATAAATCTGATAAGAATTGATCAGTTAATTACAACATTAATCTTCATTCATTCAATAGTAATACAATGGTGTTACAATAAGGAGAATTTTAATCATGTGGATAGGATTCAAATCTACCAACTAAACATGAATGACTAGCTAACTCATTGTGTCTAAATCACTGCATGGGAGCCACTAGTCTAACTCTTGATGTCTAAATTAGTCTTACAATTAGTTAAACCATTTAAAATGATGAGGTGGAAAAAGGCGCCACTTCCCCATGCATCCATGCAAAATTGGCGCTAGAATAACTGAGAGTGATCTAACTGCATGTAACTGGAGGTTGAATCATCATAATTGCCTACCCACCACAACCACCTGATGGGGTTTGTTGGTGGCACTCAGAGTGGCTCCTATAATGTAGGGATTGGAACCGGTGGCGCCAAATGGAACCAGTGGCACCAATGGCACCAAACTCACCAAAATGACTCCTAAGTTAGAAAAGATGATCAAATCGAATATATATGGACAAGGGAGGATTTTATAATTCTAACATAAAGGTTGACAAGTATTCCACCTATGTTTATTTCATATTATTGGGTGAATGATGATAGTCTTGTACTCTATAAATGGTACCATTAAACTTTATTAATTCTGATCTGATTATAATTAATTAGTTTATCTTGTCTTTGGTTCTAAAGATACTATGAATATAGTCATTTAATCCATTGGATACGGTTTTAATTTGATTAATTGTTTATAGTATGAAAGGCTTCTAAACATTATCAATGTATATTTCCAGTTCATTAGTTTCAATGCCATGTTTATCAGTTATATATTAAATTAAAATTCTATTGACCTAAGGATTAGTAACATAATAATTATGCATGCATAATGTTGATTAATCTTAGTTTACTTTCGTTAAGACTAGATCTATTTGTAATAATTTTGTTTGAGTAATCATGATCCATTATTATGTTTTTGTGTTCTAGAATTATCTAATTATATGTCAAACTAACACTTATTTTCTTATTCCCATTAACCGAAATTAAAGGTTATATTAATTATTAATATATTTATCTATGATGTAAATCAAACATTTAAAATAAATAGACCCAAAAAAATAAACAATTAAATAATTAATTTATCATGGGGTTGCTATCCCTAGAAAAAAAAACTCTCAAATTTCACAAAGATTGGAGAGGAGTGGACAAGCCCTTAACCAAACCCTATGTTAATAATATAATTTTATAATTATTAGTAATAGGAAAATAGTAAAACAAACATTTAAAACCATAGAAATTTACATGATAGCCATAGCCATAGTGTATATAATAACCATAGAGTCCAAGAAAAACAATCGACGCTTTTGTAAACCAATAATTCATTAACCAAATAAACAATACATCATAATTACCAATATATCATTAATTCATCATACATTGATTCTCATTCTAGCATCAAATCACTTCCAATATCATAACCAAAACATAAAATTCAGGATCGAGCCTCAATAGCATCGTCCTAACTTGATTTATATCTGTGAAACAGTCTGCCAAATCAAAATAACATAACATAAACAGAGACATACTCCCATAACATAAACAGTCAGCCAAGGATGGACTCATCTCTCGGGCAAGGTCAACGTAACATAAAACAATTCATAGGTTAATCCAACACATGGGTATACTAATCCAACGCGTGAAGGTATGTAATGTCCCTTTTTCGAATTTTTATTACAATGACCAATTTTTCATGTTTTCCCCTATTTCGACCTTTGACTAGTTTTGATGTCTACGTCTCCAAATTGGCCCAAATGCTCCCAAATATTCTCAGAGTGTGTATGAATAATATTAATACTTGAATATTATGTTCAGAGATTATTTATAACCCTCCAATCACTTCTGCAAACTAGTTTTATATTCTGAACAAAGTAGGAGTCTTTACTAGCAAATTGGGGTTCCAATTCCCCCCTAGGTAAATGCCGGAAATGATTTATTGAATGCTCCCAAACCCACTCAAATTTATGAATGGAATTAGGGGACATGTAAATTAAATAAATATGAACTCATATTCATCACCATTAAAATTTTAATGTCTGCTATAACTCCCTTAAATCAGATGCAAAAAGACTAGTTTCAACCTTGGGGGAAATGATAGGAAAACTTCTCCAAATGCTACGAAACTCAACAAAATAACTTCAAATGCTTATTTACTGAAAATTAAACTAATATCATCCATCAATAACATTCCATTCATCCATAAACCATCAGTAGTTCACTTATCCATTCGAATCTATCAACATTATATTGGTTCACAACAAGGTAGTGGGGAAATGGCATTGTTTAACATTTATACATGAAATATTTTGGGTATTTATACCTGAGAGTATTCTGAACTTTAAATACATAAATAACAGTCCATTAATCCATAAACCATTAGTACTTTACTTATCCATTCGAATCCATCAACATCAAATTAATTCACAACAAGATAGTGGGGAAATGGCACTATTTCTTCATTGATTAACATTTTTACATGAAATATTTTAGTATTTCGACCAAAGAGTATTATTAAATTTAAATAAATATCATTTACATCAGAACATAAAATAATGGGGCATTTGAAGATTCCTGAAAAATATCAATAGCTCACCCAAAGCACAATCTCTCCATGATCAAGAATATGCAATAAAAACTGGAAATGGTTGAGAGAAAGTGTTGAAATAGAAGAAACCATAAGCTTCCTTATATCTTGCACCTGTTGGACACAATGTTTACACTAAGAGGGGGGGTGAATCAGTGTAAATCCAATTTTAAAACTTTTCTTAACTTATCACAATTAGCTACCAATTCATCACTCCACTATTCTACCAATTTCATAATCATTTCATAAACATCTTTCACTTCATCATTCACATATCATAAGAATTTGAATCATCAAGAACCATAACACAAAAGAACACAAGACCATATAAGTTTGTAATCTTTTTGTATTAGTTTTGGACCGGCTACAACTGTGAGGTAAAATCAACACCTATTGATACAAAGAGCACCTACTCTTCATCCAGGACCCTGCCTGGTTTTCTTAGACCCTGCTAAGAAGGGGTTTGAGGTATCCTAACCTCAGATGCAAGTCAATCTTGCAATTACAATTTAAGCTCACTGTCTCAACACTTTTTCATCACTGTCACATCACAACTTATCTCTAGAATCTCTTCAATCAACATCTTCTCAGCAACTTGTCTCTATCCTCTTCATTTTGTCCAAAAGGATTCTGTCAGGAATAATATCAACAATTTATCACATCATTGTCCAAGAGCATATGGTCCTAGAAATAATATCAGCAATTCACAATATTCATAAGAGTATTCTATCCACAAACATTCTTCATTCATGTCATCACTTCTTATTCTATCCATAAGCATCAAAACAGTATCATCAACATTATAGGGTTTGTATCGACATGGTCAAGTTCCAACTCTTCAAACTCTACCAGACTGTCATCATTTCAATCAATTGTTGCTCCTTGCTTAGTTGTTCAAGGGTCATCTATTTATTATCAACATGTATGCCAACTTTCAAGCCAAGCATTAAGGGGCCTGCTTATGCCAAATTATCACGGGTCTACTCATCATGGTTTTGCTCATGTATCCCTCGTCACTGCTATCTTGTAACTGTCATGGAGGTTGTTATCAACACTTTCATTAGGGATGTTACTTCAATTCATAAGTTACCATTATCAAGACAATCTGCTCTATGTCACTGCTTATGTCATCAAAAGACTTTGGTCATACACAAGACTTCAAAAGTATGCTCATGTACTATCAGGATTTCAAGGGTCTGTTTGAACCCCTAATACAATAAGAAGTATTCCCAAACTTTTCCTATGCCAAGACAGTACTAAGCCAAAGCAATCTATGTTATGTCATGGATGTCACTGTCATCAAGGCTGTTGTAAATTAGCCTTTTATGATGTAGTATCAAATATACTGTTATGCCAATATGTTTATCAGGGCATCGTTGTCACTTCATGTCAAAACAAGTTGTTAGATACATCTCTGTCAAGTACACTTGTGTTACTATCATACATCACTTCACTATGTGCATCACTGTTGTCATCATCGTCTTCACGATAATCATCATTCTACCTCAACAAAACATTGTCAAAGCATATTATTGCATCCTTGTCATCATTCTTGTACATCACTATTGTACACTAACACATATTAGTGTTATGTTCTGTCATCATCACATGCTTTGACATCATATAACTATCACAACTAATTGTACCTCACTGTTGACACATGTATATGTAACATTGTCATCAGACATCATCAAAATTGCTGTTATAAAGTCATTGTGTATTACATAGCTTCATTTGTGATAGAATAAGATAGCCTATACTGAGATAAACCCTTGAAGTTGTGACTGTAGTTACCTTGGAACAATGTCAACGACTTCAGAGTGTGGCTGTAGCTCATCTCCTTTCACACTGTATCTGGGTACTAGACTTCTCCCAAACTGGATAGTAAACCTGCTGCAATAGCCCAAGAAATTATTCTGCTGTAGAATTTCAGACCTCAGTCATCTCCCGAAATTCAAAGCTCAATGTTCAACAAAAGGAACGCACACCATCCTCCATAGAATTTATTCCTCAGTCCAATGTTTTCCTACTGCTGCTGCAACAATTTTTTTTTGGGACTGTTTACATGAATAAGTTCGTGATTGTGCTATTCATTCACACTGTTGCAACTTAGTGAACTATGGTAACCCTCATCATAACCTTGGATCTGCTGGTGGTAAAAAAATCGAACCCCAAGACCAGTCCAAGATTGGACTGTCACATCAAAAAGGGTTAACTTGCTGCTCCCAAACTGTCTTAAAAAATCGCTTGCTGCTGCAAAAATTTACATTCTCTGCAATTCAGGACTGCTCCTCTTCGTGGCCTCAGTCCAGTCTCAGTCAATCCGATTTTTCCTCAGAGACTTAGCACCCAAAAATCTCAAAAAACCCGAAATCTCAGAGCTACTTCTCTCATCCTCGCATTCCAAATTTGAATGAGTCTTCCTTTTTATTTATACTAGTTTTTCTATCATATTTTGGGGAGACGACTTAATAAAATAGAATTATATTTTAGTCTTTTGGAGCCGACCTGCTGGATGTACATATTAAGTTTAAATTTAATTTCATCTTTTATTTTGGGCCGACCTATCTTATAGATCCCCATTTCTTCTATGGACCAGCTTCATCCTCCTTCTTATATATCTATAGATAATTCTGACTTTCTTTATTACATCATCACCATGGGCTTCTTACATGGCCAATGTTTAATCGGAATATTTTCAATAGACTCCAATCCCATCATCAACCTCACAAGTGTGTCTAAGTGCCATTAAACAACCATGTTGTGGATACCAAACCTTCTCAACATTTTGACTATCTCCAAGGGTTCCTTGACTTTATCAACTATAAAATGACCACACAAACCACAAATGACCACATAATGGGTCATTTGGCCTTCTTACCAAACTATGATGTCCTTCTAGCCTTATTCTTTTTTCCATGTCACATATTCTTCTTGCCGTGTTAGCTAATGCCCATATCATCAATATTTATTATGCCTTTGTCATTAATGGTTTTTCATCAATGACAACTTTGCTCATCAATACCTGCAAATAAAACTCCATTAAATCTCCATGAAATACCCGAGTGACCTCTCCAAACACCAACTTGGATTGGAATCTTTCACCCTCAAAATTGGCTAAGGCAAGAAAACTAGTCATCCACTAGCTTTGAGAATTCACAAACGGTAATTTATCAAATGAACAAAAAGATATTCTCTTGGTTGATTCCTATATTTTATAAACATCCTTAGGCTTCTAAGTTTACCAATCCATCCAAAAAATCAAGCCAATTCTAATTTGGGTGTGGGTTCAATATTTTCCATGTGTCCTCCCTTTCCTAGCCTTCCATCTTCCCCCAATTTGAGTAGGAACCCATTTAGATTCCCAAAATCACATGAGTGCCCTCTTGGATGATCTATTTTGACCTGACATGTCATATATGTCATATTTCATCCTTCATATATGATTTGTGTCATAGGTGTCATAGCATCTTCATCATTGTTTTCATAGAGCTAGGGAATCTAGTCCAAGTGTCTCACTAGCTCCAAAATGACTCTTCCTCTCCCATGTAAGTTACATTTCCTTCCAAATTTGACCTATTATGCATATTTCCAAGTGTATTATCTTTCTAACTCATCCAATAACATTTAGGCTTCCCATGGATTCGAAATTGCAAGAGGAGGTTGCCATGTGGCACATAAATTCTAGCTTATGTGGGCCCCATAGTCTCCATGCTCTATTGCCACTTCAATTTTATCTTGTATTTATTTAATAAGCTCCATTATTAAATATTTATTACATTATAATGTCTGAACATAATTTATTGTCCCCCTTATTCCAAATCCCAAAGCTTCCACCCCCAACCTAGGAAACTAGTAATTTTCCTCCTTGGCAATTATTTGACCCTTATCATCAATTTGACAAAATCTCATGAATATGGAAATTGTGACCCAATGAAAAATTTGGGACATGAAAAATCCTCCCTTCCCAATATTTCTTGTCCTCAAGAAATTTCAAACATGGGTGTTGAAGAACCCGCTTTCTGTATGATTATTCGAAGTTGCCACTGAGTTTCCCAACTTTGAGTCTTTGAGATTCCATGAAGATTTTAGAGAGGAACCACCATGCTTGCTGCTACATTACTCTGATTAAAATCACTTTATTAAGTGGAAAACCCGTCTCCTGTACTGCTTGTTTCCCAAAAAAATTCAAATCAATGGGACTAAAAACTATCCCCGGGTCCCATTGCTTGTATTGCACTCCAACAATTAAGAAAGCTCTCCAACCCATACCATTAGGAAAGAGAATTTTGGGATTTCATTTTCTTGTATGCATTTTTCCAAACATCATTAGTACATAATATATATCATCAAAGTACATAACAACACAATAAAAATGTACATCAAGGAGGTGCCCCATCAAAAAATCATGAAAGTGCTTATACCTCCAATTAAGTAGACCACCATTTCCCAAGTGCATACAAGCTTCAAGTGACCAATAAAATATGCTCCAATGACATAGGTGAGGATTCCATGTCCTATATTTCTGCTCCAAAAGGATGTGATATGCATCAAAATATTTAGCCATGTATTCTTTCATCGAAGAAGTGAATGAAGAATCTCCACTAAAATCTGAACCAAATAATGAGCAAAAAAAACAAGGAGACTTCAAATGACTCAAAGAAGTCTCATCCATACATCCATGAATGAGAGAATCATAAAGATATAACAAAGTATTTGGCTGGCAACAAAAATGTTCTCCAATCATAAATATATTCACCCCAGTGTTGGATGAAGTTCCTCCAACATCAAATGAACCAAGTGTTGAGCAAGAAAAACCATGAGTCTTCAAGTGACTCAAATGCATATCATAGGTGCATCCATGTAGATGTGCATCATCATAAAGTAACAAAATATGCTGCTGCAAATTTAAATAAGAATGTGCTCCAACCATGTCATCATAAAAAGTAAATCTAGGAGTTCCATACTCCTCATGTGGCACCATCAAAAAGAACCCTTTCACCCATACTTCATTGAGACTAATGCTGTAAAACATGGAATTGTAGGATGTAGGAGAATGAACTAACTCACCCAAATGATCAAAAAGTGCATAATTTTCATCATGGGAAGGATCCATATGGTTCGTATCATGCAACTCCTTCAAAAGTGTGAAACCTTTGTCATAGATTGGTTCCAATGTAGAGGAATCGTGCTTTTCTTTAAAAATCACATAACCTTCATCAAAAGACAATTCAAGTTCCTCTTCCACCACATCAAGTGTTTGGATATCTTCAATTTAATCTTCAAACACATCAAGCACATTCAAATTTCCACATTTCTCATGATCAACCATGTCATAAGAATCCTCCATACAATCTACCATTTGACAATCTGAAACATAGGAGGAAAAACAAGTATCTTGTAACTTTTCAAGAAGTTGCTCATTTTGAATTGTGAGATTATGATTATCCTCATTATTCTTCAAGAATGCATCTTGTAACAATTCATTAAGCTAAAATAAATGGTTTCTATCAAAAATAAAATACATGAAATTACCTTTGATGTGGCACATCGCTCTTTGAATCTTCTCCATGTCTTCAAGGAAGGATGTTTCCTCCAATGTAGTATCTCTCCAACAAGAATTTGAAACTAATGCTTGAGTGTCATGGAGTATTCTAAGGGCCTCTTGGATCTTATTTTCATTCATATTTAAGGAACCTTCAATAAAATGAGGCTCTTGCAAATGAACCTCCTCATCTTCTTCCTTCTTGCATAGACCAATTTCATGAAGCTCAAGTGGTGATGGGGAAGTTGATATTGTTTCTTCTTCAATGGCTACAAGGTATTCATTTTCATGTTTACTAGAAATTTGGCTTGCAGAAACATTTTGAAATATTATCTCTATGTCACCAACATAGAGTTGTGAGCACCTATCAGTAGGTACTCCTTCATAGTTCAAACATCCATCGGTAGATGCTCTTTGTTTCATTTCCAAGGTAGAATGTGTCTCAAAATGATATTCCGTATTTTTAATAGAATTTTCTTCATACTCATGTGATGTCTCTTCATATTTTTCAGAGTAAATTGGGAGTGACTTTCAATCCTCTTCATGTACTACTTCTTCTACTTCACCTATTTCAGAACTAGGTGGTTCATGGGTCTCCTCCTTTTGCTCCTTCAAGCAATGTGATGCATTTTTCCCCTTGGTTTTCTTAAAATCAATATATTTCCTCCAACCTTGGATAGCCAACAATTTGAATCCTTTCATAATATTCTTTTTCATGTCTTCAAATATAGGTTCCATGATTTTTAAATGCTCCTCACCATCATATGAGGTCCCCTTTTCATCCCTAGTCATAGTTTCCTCTTCAACAAAAGTACTTTTGGGTTTCAATATCTAATGGGGGTGCCTAAACTCTCATCCTCATAAATATAATACCACATCAGTTTCCAAGATCATGCTCTGATACCATTGTAATGTCCCTTTTTTGAATTTTTATTACAATGACCAATTTTTCACATTTTCTCCCTATTTCGACCTTTGACTAGTTTTGATGTCTAGGTCTCCAAATTGGCCCAAATGCTCCCAAATATTCTCAGAGTGTGTATGAATAATATTAATACTTGAATATTATGTTCAGATATGATTTATAACCCTCCAATCACTTATGCAAACTAGTTTTATATTCTGGTCAAAGTAGGCGTCTTTACTAGCAAATTGGGGTTACAATTCCCCCTAGGTAAATGCTGGAAATGGTTTCTCAAATGCTCCCAAAACCACTCGAATTTATCAATGGAATTAGGTTAAATGTAAAGGAAATCAATATGAACTCATATGCATCACCATTTAACTTTTAATGTTTTTTATAACTCCCTTAAATCAGATGCAAAAAGACTAGTTTTAACCTTGGGGAAATGATAGGAAAACTTATCCAAATGCTATGAAACTCAACAAAATAACTCCAAATGATTATGTACTGAACATTAAACTAATATCATCCATAAATAACAATCCATTCATCCATAAACATCAATATTTCACTTATCCATTTGAATCTACTAACATTATATTGGTTCACAACAAGGTAGTGGGGAAATGGCACTGTTTCTGTAATACCCCCATGACATTATTTTTATTTTTCATGTTTTGAAAAATTATTATTTTATTATGTAATGAGTTATAAAACTCAAAGATTGAATTAAATTTTGCACAAACAAACATTTTATTTATTTATTAATAAAGAGAAAGACACTTGGAGAACTCAACTACATGAGGGGACACCAACCATGGCACCAATGAACATGTGTAAGCAAGCTAAGAGTGATTGATACCAATAAAATCCAATCCAAATCTCAACAACTAGACAAGATCCTAAATCATAGGGATTTAGGGATCTAATTGGAGATTTGATTAGGATGGCATAATACCTGGGCAAAGCTATTTATATGAGTGCACTGGAATACCACGGGACGCCGTGTTGTGCATGGGAAACACTATTTTTTAGCGTTTTTCTATTTTTATAAGTCCATCGTGAGAACTTGTTACGAACTCGAGATTGAGTGCCGCGAGGAAGTATCTTGCTGTTCGGGTGCATGGTTGGTGATCCAGCTTGGGGGTGGAGCGGAGCAAACCGTTGAGTTGCTGCCTCCTATGGTTGGGAGGAGTTGATTCTCCAAGTGTTTTTTTTTCCTCTCTGGTTCGCGTAAGTAGATCTGATTCGTCTTCTTACACATAGGCATGTATATCTGCATTTTTTGTGAAAATCATGATCGATATTGCTTGGTAATCAATTGTTAATTAGAGATTATTTGAATAGAAAGATCTTTAACTTCAGAGTGCAGAATTATTGGGGATATTTAACTTATTTGATTTTAATAAAAAAAGACAATACCAGGCTGCTAAACTATTTGCTTTAAAAAAAAAAAATACATATGCGATCTCAATTTACTGCATAATATTTTACAGTATAGATCTGTTTTGTTTTCTTCTGAAACTTCTTGTGTTTGCGTCTCCCTTTACCGCTGTAGCGCATGTTTCTTTTTATTATAAAGCTCAGATCCGATAAAAATAAAAATCCAATCCTGCATTGATTTTCACAAATCCGGAATCGCTGTTCTGTAAATACTGTAATCTTAGATCTGACGATCCAAGTCTGAGAGTGATTCATGGTTTACTGTGATTTATACGCTGTATACTTTCTGCATTTTTTGTTTTTACTCTGCCTTTCTATAGATCTGGATTTCAACTCCTTTGGGTTGCGTTTTGATCCCAATGATCTGGTTGTAAAGTTATGCCCTATTATGTGTTTACCTCCGGTTGATGATCTTATTCTTTTAGATCTTTCCATGACGTGCACTCCAATGATCTACGTTTTTGTTTGAGTATAGGTTCCAGAACCGAATGGATTTTGGATGAGTGTAAGAGATCTATGAATTTTCTTGATGCTAATTGTTACCAGCAACTATAAAATCTATGTGTTTAGAGATCTTTTAAACGAAATATTTTTACTTGAGTCAAACCGACGATATGATCTAGAGTTTACAGCTTTGATAAATCTTACGACGATTATATGTCCTTTCTTTATCTATCCTGGTTTGTTCTTTAAAAGTATACAATCACTCAAGGGTGCGATCTAAACTCTGGACAAGTTTCTGTAACTTATTTCCCTTATGTTTACAATGATTATTCCCCCCAATAGTTTTGTTTTCATAAAACTCAGATATGATAACTTGGATCTGTATTTTTGGTTTCTAGATCATGTTTTTTTGTAGAAATATAGTCCGGACTGTATTAACCTCACTATGCATACAAATTGTTGTTGCGTTTAGACTATTTCATAGCTTGATAGCCGCGTTGATAATTAAATTCAGACCTGTATAAGGTTTACGATTTCATTGTGGATATATAAAATGATTTCACTATTGATATGTAGAACTTTATTGGTATAAAAGATTATATGTATGCACCCATATAAAAAGAATTAGATTATTTATAAATATTATATAGATGAGTAAAAGTAGCGGGTATATAACAATCCGCACAATTCACATAGTATATAAGTAAAGTTTGGGGTTGTAACAATAATTACCTACCATGTTTTGTCTTAAATATAACTTATTCATTTATTGAATGAGCTTTTGATAACTTTGGAAATGGATGATGTGACAATGTATTATATTCAGTAATATATTATATTCAGTAGCATGTAAAGTTTGGGGTTGTAACAATAAGTACGTACCATGTTTTGTTTTAAATATAACTTATTCATTTATTGAATGAGCTTTTGATAATTTTGGAAATGGATGATGTGACAATATATTATATTTAGTAGCATCATCCTCTTATAAAGTAGATGAAGACAAATATGTAGTTTAAGTAGTGAATTATACACACTAGGTAAAGATGGGTGCCATGTATGGATGATGGTATTATCTTTATATGTATGCATCATAATTGCATTTTCATAAAGATTATTAAGACCCTTGTCTTTTTAGTAACTTTTAGGAGAATATTGTCTAAGAATTCTTGTGTATTTCGCGTGGATTATAAGGAAGTATTACATGGCATTTGAGAGAGAATACTTTGGTTGTAAATTTGATTGAGTGGTTAAAGTGGTTTCGACTATACTGAAAAAGACTGGGGAGATCATTCCTATGGTGTAATATTGTATGTTATTTAAAAATGTATTCAAAAGGTGTGATTTATGGATGTTCCTTTATTTTTCTGAAGTGAAATGTGTTGTAAAGGAAAGTATCCTATGGCTAGGGTTTAAGAGGTCATCAACATACTGGGGTTGAAAGGTGGATGCATATAGTTCTGCAAGTAAATACAAGCAAGATCAGAGATTAGAAAAGTCCACACCTGACTAACTGAAGGCTAGTCCAAGCTTTCTCTTCAATCCTCTTCTTGCTTCTCTTGCTCCAAGAGACCTACAAAACGAATTATACCTTCCTCAAACCATTATGACCACATATAAAACAATGATAATCAAATAAACATGAACTAATGATCTGAATAACATCATCATATGATCATAAACAGAGATTCAATCACACATTGAACAATGATTTGGGAAGAAGAAGGACATCACATATTTATTAATCTTGAAAACAAGTACAAGTATACCTTCTCTTCAAGTTCGGCACCTCACGAAACCTTGATCCGGTTCTGCTGCGTCTCTTCTCCAAGGAACTCAGCCTCCAAGCTCTGCAACACAAGGAGAATGCTTCTAGGGCAAAGATGTGGGCAAAGAGAGCTCCAAATCCTCCAGCATAACAATGCAAAAATTCAAGTCCCCTCTCATGGACCTCCCTACCTCTATTTATATGCTTAAGGAAGAGTTAGGGGTGAAGACAAGGTAGTTACAACTGAAGAAGTCAGTTGCATAACTACCCAAACTACCCGAAATCAAAAGATGTGTTTTTTGTCATTTTTAAGAGGAATTCGCGGGTTGCATAACTGGACAGTCGCGTATACGAAAAGTATACGTGGGTTTCTAGTATAGCAAGTCGTGTATATGAACAAATTTTTACATCTGCGGGTACGAAAGAGAGCAACTCGCGTATCATCCGTGGGTTTGCCTTAAGGAAAGTCGTGGATAGGAAAAAAACTCATTTTAAGGGTATTTCTGGGCATTTTCAGACTTTGGTGTCTTCTGGAAAGTTTTAGCTAACTGAAATACCTTTCCAACGGTGTAGAGATGAGGTAAAACGGAGTTACATAACTCAATGTATGGGTCCTCCAAGATAGGTGTTTTTTCAGTGACTTTCATGAAGTGTCATCATGGAAGTGTCAACATGCGACGGAATCATGGGAAAGTGGTCACAGGAAGAGATGTATCATTTTGAGCTATAACAGATGCCCCCTAATGTGTGAGGTTAGAGGGGAAGATGATAGCCAAAATACATTATAAAGGAAACAGCTGAGTATGGAGAGAGCGGACAATCCAAGATCGAAAGGCTCGAACAAAGGTACCTGTAAGAGAGATAAATGTCAGAAAAACTGATCTCTGGGACATACACATCCATATACAAAACAGAGCCATAAAGACACAGGAGATTCCAACATATGTATAACTGATGAAACTATCATGGCCGCTCAATATGCAAAAAGGCGCCATATCAAATCTAAAGGAGTCATGGCCACAAATGAACAAGGTGGATCCATACTCGACAATCGATCATAGCCACAAAAAATACAAGGTGGATCTATGTCTCAGCAAAATGTCATATAAAATGTAACAAGGTCTTGCGCAACTTGGGCAATAGCAAAATGATGATAATGCTACTGTCGGCCCAAGGTCTTCAATCCAAACCGCCCAAAAAAGGTACGAATCCTAACCATGTGAATAAAGGAGTTGAAGTTGAACATGGAGGAAACTGTTTGATTACCGATCAATGATGAGAACCGTTAACAAACGTGAGGGAAACCACCATTAATGAAAATGGTCCCCAAGGTACCTAGTACATTCTAACAAGTGTGATTACAAGGACTTGAAGTCGAACACTTGAAGAATCCATCGAGTAGGAGACATTAAGGTATCCCCACTACCCAATAGCGATGGAAATTGCCACTGATGACAACAATTCCCAAGGTACTGTCATAAACTCTAAATCTCGTTCCCAAAGCAAGATGTGTTGCAGTTGATAGGAAGAGATCCGTTGGAAGGAAGGCATTAAGGCATTCTTCATCATCCAACATGAGGTAAGTCAAAGACTAATTGGATCTGGAATTGGTACTGAATTTCACGACAAGGAACGCTGAAGACATGCTGTAATGAACTGATACCAGGGAATGGCCGACACAAAAGGTCAAGGCAACTGCAGAATGGCCGACAAAGGTTTAATCCTTGAACAGTGAGCACGACACAAAAGTGACTTAGGAATATTTTGACACAAAAGGACCAACGAAACAAATCTACAATGTAGGAGACATTGACAGATTCCCCATATAATTGGAAAAAAGACCAACTGGAGGAGTAAGAAACTCTGAAATCGAGATAAGGTCAAAATACTAGAACCCAACTGTTGATAGACTCAAAACTGGTGCTTTGCTCAGGGAAACAAGACTTGCTGCCATGATGTAAAAAACATGTGAATGAACTTCCGTTCCCCTCTTTCTTGTAAAGGTTTAACGAGTCCAAGAAAGCAAACTCAGGACCATCTTCATTTTTGGCAAGCTTGAAGAAAAGAAAGAAGAATGCTTGATAAAGCACTAATTCGTGGATTTTACGAGCCCAAACTAGTACATGCTCGACGGTGTTTTCATAGTTTAGAGAGTCTGAAAACTCCAAAGAAGACTCCATGGGGGTCCTTTTTCGTACAATTTAGTCTCCTAAGGCCAAAAAAGTATAAAATATACCAAAGAAGAACTCTCTTAACTTTCGAAGAAGAAAAGGCGCACCTTTTTCGTACTTAGTCAGGAAGGTCCGAAAAAGGTTAAATTACCACCTACCCAACACTCCTTCAAAAGCAACATATAGTCTGAGTTTTACGAGTGTGAAGGAAGGCATATCACTTGGAAAGATCCATTTGATTACGAGAAATGGGGCTTACAACAATAAACTCGATGCTTTGTTCTTTAGGGTTTAACGAGCATGACAAAGACACAAAGTACTTTTTCATGTTTTGGTCCAGAGCACGAAAAAGAGAAAACTAAGCTCATACCGGGGGTTCATTTTCTGTAAGTTTAGTCCCTCAGGTCCGGAAAAGAGATAAACCTATGCCTGAGAATACTCTTCTCAATTCTGAAGAAAAGAGAGGGATCCTTTCTCATATTATTCCACATGGTCCGAGAAAGAGATAACCTATCACCAATGTGGATGCCCATTCACATATTCTTAACGAGCCTGAACGGACAAGTTTACTCAGCAGTCAAGTCTATTTTGAGGAGTCAGACTTGGGCCTAAAGAAACTCAAAATCTTTCCCGTGAAGTTTTAACGAGTCCGAAAAAGTCAACTTGTGGCCTCCTTACTGTTTTTAACGAGCTCGAAGGAGAGCAAAAAGAATGCTCTAAATGCGAGGAGACGAATGTCATAAGCAGGAGAAACTAGTTCCAAGCGCAAGGAATAGACCTATGCATAATGCAAGGAACATGAGCAGGATAAAGACACTCGAGGAATGTCTCCTCAACTTAAAGGGTGTCAAGTTGCAAAGGCAAAATGATAACAGGCTTAGCGATGATGAGAACAAAGATGAGGGCTCATACAATGAGCTAAAAACATTGAAGCCGACATCAGGCTCATAAGCGCGAGCAGGGCACATGCAAATGCAATTATGACTTGAAACACAAGGCGAGGCTAGTAAACAGTTGTGAATCCAACTAAGAATCCCGTCTCCAAGAAACAACAACATCAGGATCATATTCAGAAGGAAAGATCTGATGCAGGTCACTTTGGCAGAAACACGTGTGACTTTGCTATCTTCTATAAAAGGTAAAGTCAAGGCAGAATCGATCAAAGAAGATTCTATAGAACCAAGGCTCGAGGGTTTATAATCAGCAAGATAAACCTCAGAAGGAGAGAAAAAATCAACAAGGGAGACAAACTCAGTATCACGGGAGTTGAAAAATTCAAAAGAAAAATCAAACTCATCAGGATCACTGACTTGCTGTTCAAAGGAAGAGTCAAAAGACTCAACAAGACCAACATAAGAAGAAAGGTCAGGCTTACTAGACGAATCAGGGTTAGACTTAGTCACAACTGAACCAACATCCAAAAGAAGATCAGACTGTATCAAAGACTCTAGGAAGACTTCATCCGAAGGAAGGAGATCATTCGAGATAGGACACATGTCTAAAATTTCAAATGGATCAACAGAGTGGAGAAAAGGCTCTACAGTATGTATAGGATGACTCACCCGGTCAACTGCCGGGACCAAGTCCTGAGAAGGTAAGCATGAAAACAGAGGCTGCTTCTCAGTAGCAATTGAACACAAAGGACATGAGGCCACATAGTTCACCTATGGCGGGGTAGTGTCTATAGAAACACTGGGAATCAATAAAGGAAGGACTTGGTCTCTAGTTGGGTCAGGAGATGGATCAAGAAAATCCAACTGATCGATAGTGACAATTTCTTCTCCATGATTAAAGTACATCACATGAAAGAATGTTGACACCACAGCTTGCATGGCATAGACATAATCACATCCGAGGAGCATATTAAAGTCCAAGGGGTCTTCTATCACCATGAAGTCAACTAAGACGGTCTTCCCACCCAAAGTAACAGGTCTTTGAGCAAGAATTCCCAAGGCTATACAAGTTCTTCTATCAAACGCCAATAACTAACTAGCAGTCGACATAAGGCTGGGAGATCCCATGCCTCGCCAAGCACGAGCAGACAAAATACTAACCGAGTCTCCTTCATCAACAATACAACGAGCAATCGTGTAAGGTTCAACTTTGACCTTTATCTGGAAAGGTACATTAGAAGGAAGGAACAGCTCAACTAGGCTATCCCAATCAAAGGAAGCAATTCGAGAGCTTGGTGGGGGTTGATCCAAAGCGAGTTCAGTGCCCCCTTGTTCAGTAAGTTCTGAACTGGCAATGAAGAAAATGTGACTAGCAGACACTTCACTCTCCAAAGGAAGAGTGGGATTGATCGATACTGGGATCGATTCAACCGCTTCATGAAAGTCACTCTCCGAAGGGAGAGTGGGATTGACCAAAGATGACATTGGTTCAATCACATCAGGATCACTCTCCGAAAGAAGAGTGGGATCGACCAAATCTGATATTGGTTCGACCACTTGATCAACCAAAGGTTGAATAGGTTGTTGAGAAACTGTAGGTTGTTCAGGAGAAGGAAATTCTTGAGTCTTGGACCACACTCTTCGCACCTCCGTGATAGCAGGGCACTTGTGAGTAAGATGATCTCCCTCGCATAGCATACAAGGGAACTTAAGTTTGCACTTCAAGCGACCAGTTTTCTCAACGGTGTCAACATGACTAGCAGTGGATGATTGTTTGCTCTTAGCATGACCTGCAGAGGCTAAGATTTTGCCCCCAGCATGAACTACAGAGGCTGGGTGACTGGGTCCAACCTGACAAAGAGAGGTTGGTTGTTGAAAAGCTTCAGAATGTTCAAAAATGGGATGACCATGAATCCAAACTCTTTGCACCTCCGCAATAGAAGGGAATTTATAAGTAAGGTGGTCTCCCTCACAAAGCTTACAAGGAAACTTGGGCTTGTGTTTTGAACGGGTAGTCTTTTCAACAGTGTCAACATGACTCGCAGTGGCTGACGAATTGTCTTCAGCATGAACCACAGAGGCTGAGAGACTGCCCCCAGCATGACTTACAGAGGCTAAGAGACTGGATCCAACATGGCTTGTAGAGGTTGGATGGGCACCACCAACATGAACAACAGAGGTTGAATGGTTAGGATCAACATGCTTTTTAGCAGTTGAGTGTGTGCCCCTAGCATGAACAATAGAGGTTGGGTGGATGGATCCAACCTGACTTACAGAGGTTGGATGGGAAGGTTCAACTTGAACAACAGAGGTTGAACGGGTGCCCTCAGCATGAACTGCAGAGGCTGAGTGACTGGATCCGACATGACCTGAAAAGGTTGGAAGGATCCCACCATCATGATAAACAGATGATGGATGGTGAAGATCAACTTGACTTGCTGAGGTTGAGTGCTTAGATCCAACATGACCTGCAGAGGTTGGATAGGTGCCCCCAGCATGAATTGCAGAGGCTGGGTGGTGAGGTTCAACTTGACTTGCAGAGGTTGAACGGGTGCCCCCTTGCTTATGTTCCTTCTTCCTATTCCTCCTTCTTTTACTCCTTTTAGACTGCCGGTTACTAGTATCAGTACTTTCACCGCATGAGGTAGAAGGAGGAGGAGAATCAACTATAGGTGAAGGGGAAGCAGTGTTTTGATTCCCTTGATATAAGGAGCTTACTTGAGAAGCATCAGGAGCATTTAGGATAGTTGGAGTGGAAAACAACAACACCGGTAGCCCTAGGGTGAATCCAGGTAGATTCAGAGTGGCCATCAAGGGAACACCAACATTCCCCGTGAGAGGAATAGTACAAGGAGTTCCTAGCATGGGGATCTCTTGGTTGGTGTTCAAAGGGGTGCTAGCCATAGTTTCAAACAAGGAGACAAAGTCTGAGGTTGATAGGCAACCAAAATTACAAAGCACACACCTAAAGGCACACTAAGTACAGACAAACCACACAGCACTCACTAAAAATTCCTAAAGCCAAACAGACAAACAGGTATAAGATATACTTTTCAAAATAAAGCTGATAGACAGTTACTTGGCATCCCTGTAGATGTTCTTAGGCACAAGCAGAGGAATCACCCACCACCCTCCCACACTTGCTACCGGGGTTACCTTCCAAGCCCGTCCAAGGTCCACCAGAAATAGCCTTCTAGTGTACCTGGGTATGAACCCTAGATGTCAAAGAGACTGAAGGCTACCTTAACTATATTGACAGTCTGGGGGGACAGTCGCAAGCCTAATTCGTACGCATGGGCAGGGTAGCTGAGCCCGAAACCCTGTCTAAGACAGAATCCCCAGATGTGTAAAAACCTTGGTCTACGCTTTGACAAGGAATCAGAGAGTTTTCTCCTCAGTCTAAGTCTCCATGCGGCCTCGTGCTTAACTCCCGTTTGAGAGGAGCTTCCCAGATACAATCAACGTAGAAAAGGATTTACCTAGTGATTGGCCAATTACGTCTGAAATTTTAACACTTGTGGAGAGTTGAAACTCCCTAATCCACAAGTCTAGCCTGAGCTAGTTGGTGTATGACCCTATAAAATAAAACTTACTAACAATTTTTAAATTATATCGTTTATTTTCAGGGCTGTTTTTAGTTAGAGGGTAAATGGCGTGAAACTTATGTGGTGTTTTGACTCAAAGTTGAAACAAAATGACTAAGCAAAGAGATATGAAATGCAAAAAACAAAAACTATTCTCTTTATTTTTCAAATAGAACTTGAAAACCACAAAAGAACAAATTATTTTTATTTTTATTTTTTCAAAAACAATGATATGCCATGCAATCTAGACTAAAAACCTAATCTACATGGATATAAAGCAAACATGTTTTTTTGTCTTTTTCTTTTATAAATGCAAAATAAAAATCAGCCTATCAACTAATGCAAGCAAGTAATGAAAGCAAAGAAAATATACAACTACTCTACTCCCCACAAACAAACCCTAGGTTTCCCTAAAGTTAGATATCAACCTCTCTTAAAAGGAAGGCTCACAAAGGTAAACAAGCCAACAACTTTGGAATGAAGAGACTGAGCAAAAAGACTGACATAAACAAAGGTCAAGAAGTCCCAAGTATCAATCTAAACCTACAAACAAAGGCTGCTCAATACCTTGTCCAACAAGGTCAAGCCAAAGAAGGAGGTGGGGGGGCAAGCAGCAAAAACAAGTATGGGTTCTTTTTAATTTTCTTTTATAAATGCAAAAGAAAAACTACCTACAAAGCAAAGTATGCAGATAATAAGAACAAAGCAAAAGGAACTTTGCTATACAACCACCAAACAAACTCTAGAAATGCCCTAAAGTCAGTATAAACCCTACTTGGAAGGAAGGCTTGCATAAGAGACAAGTCAACTAGTTTGGCATGGTGAAGTTAACCAACAAAAGAAGAAGGAAACCAACACCAAGAAGATTCTGAAATCAAACAAAGATCACTAACAGAGGCTGACCAAAAACATAAGCCAAAAATCATACCAAGCGAAGGAGGTGGGGGAAAGAGCAAAGAGCAAACCCTAATGCTATAAAAGGGCTTACCACATAGATAAAGAACAACCAAAAGGGATGACTAAGTGGCAAGAAGGACTTGAAACAATGCAAAAGACTGAAAGAAATCAAGAGAAACCCCAAACAGACAAGGCTCTCCCCAGCGGAGTCGCCAGTTCTGTTGTAAAGGAAAGTATCCTATGGCTAGGGTTTAAGAGGCCATCAACAGACTGGGGTTGAAAGGTGGATGTATATAGTTCTGCAAGTAAATACAAGCAAGATCAGAGATTAGAAAGGTCCACACCTGACTAACTGAAGGCTGGTCCAAGATTTCTCTTCAATCCTCTTCTTGCTCCTCTTACTCCAAGAGACCTACAAAACGAATTATACCTTCCTCAAACCATTATGACCACATATAAAACAATGATAATCAAATAAACATGAACTAATGATCTGAATAACATCATCATATGATCATAAACAGAGATTCAATCACACATTGAACAATGATTTGGGAAGAAGAAGGACATCACATCTTTATTAATCTTGAAAACAAGTACAAGTATACCTTCTCTTCAAGTTCGGCACCTCACGAAACCTTGATCTGGTTCTGCTGCTTCTCTTCTCCAAGGAACTCAGCCTCCAAGTTCTGCAACACAAGGAGAATGCTTCTAGGGCAAAGATGTGGGCAAAGAGAGCTCCAAATCCTCCAGCATAACAATGCAAAAATTCAAGTCCCCTCTCATGGACCTCCCTACCTCTATTTATATGCTTAAGAAAGAGTTAGGGGTGAAGACAAGGTAGTTACAACTGAAGAAGTCAGTTGCATAACTACCCAAACTACCCGAAATCAAAAGACGTGTTTTTTGTCATTTTTAAGAGGCATCCACGGGTTGCATAATTGGACAGTCGCGTATACGAAAAGTATACGTGGGTTTCCAGTACAACAAGTCGCGTATATGAGCAACTTTTTACATCCGCGGGTACGAAAGAGAGCAACTCGTGTATCATCCGCGGGTTTGCCTTAAGGAAAGTCACATATAGGAAAAAAAACTCATTTTAATGGTATTTCTGGGTATTTTCAGACTTTGGTGTCTGCTGGAAATTTTTAGCTAACTAAAATTCCTTTCCAACGGTGCAGAGATGAGGTCAAACGGAGTTACAAAACTCAAGATATGGGTCCTCCAAGATAGGTGTTTTTTCAGTGACTTTCATGAAGTGTCATCATGGAAGTGTCAACATGCGACAGAATCATGGGAAAGTGGTTATAGGAAGAGATGTGTCATTTTGAGGTATAAAAAAATGCATGGTAAAATGTAGTACCAATATTTTAGTACAATTGTTAGAATTACATTAAAGAAATATAGCACAAAAGTTGGTATTGGAATTCTAAATACAAGATTATTGATTAAAATTACTATGCATAAAAATTTATTTGGAGACATGATTGGACATAATGTATTTAGTATTTAGGAGGTAGTTGTAATTAGAATTATAAATTAAATATATATTTGTTCATAAAGTTTAAAAAAAAATGAAAAGCGAAATGGGGTTGTTACATTGTGGTATCAGAGCCCAAGTTACGACACTTGGCCCTATGGTGTCTGTTAACACCTGTATTTAGCAAAGCAGGAATAAGACCGTGGTGGAGGTAATATTTTGTTGTTTAAATACTTTGGTTTGAGGATATAATGTAAAGGTGGAACGATAGTCAAAAGATCGGCCAAGTTAGTAAAGATCCTAGGCCGTGATGAAAGAGGTGGGCAAATCAATGGCCGGTATTCCCTCCGCTCTTCGAAACATGCGAGGAGGATAAGACAGGTTCGGGCTTTTAACCAGCGGCACAGATCAAAGGTTAGAAAGTTGTCCTAAGAAGATCCACGGTTCACATCAAATCCGCCTTGTGAAAGCACGAGTTAGTTAAGGAAATGAAGGCTGGCGGAATCGTGTATACTCCTCTCGATCCGATGGAGGGGGGGGCGGATCGGATCACATCAATGGATGGGATTCATTCCGTAACCGGAACCTGCATGGCGGATAAACCGAAAGTGTCCAGTGGAATGTGTGTGTGGTGATAAATCCGACGGCCGAGGATCAGAGGCAGAATGGATCGACGACCATTATGATTTCTGGGGGATGAACCTGCACACGGGATAATCCCGAAACACCCAGCGGAATTCATTCTATGATGCTTGATCCAACGGTTGGAGATCAAAGCATAATAGATCAACGATTGCTATAAATTCCGGGGGGTGAAATTGCACGAGAGATAAGTCCGAGGCTGCCAGCGGAATTGGGAGATGTCGACAGATATGACGGCTGACAAATGCCGGGCAATCACATCAACGGCTGGAAAGGATTCCGGAAGATGAACGTGCACGGAAGATAATCCCGAATTGCCCGACGGAATCGGGTACGTGGCGGATGATCCGACGGTGCGTGGGTATAGGCATATCGCATCGACGGCTGGGAATAATTCCGCTGATCAAAGTTGCTCGAAGGTTAAAGCGAAGGAACCCAGCGGAATTTGGTAAACGCCACATGATCCAACAGCCCACCGGTAAAGGTATGTCAGATCGACAGATGTGGATGATTCCGGGACTCAGAGTTGCACGATGGTTAAAGTCAAAGGGCTCAGCGGAATGTGGGACGTGGCATTTGATCCAACGGTGAAGGGGGAAGTACGTCACATCTACGGTCATGAGCGATTCCGGGAGGGAGACTTGCACGGTGTTTATCGCCAAGACGCCCGACGGAAAAAGATACGTGGCATGCAATCCGAGGGCCAGAAAATTGCAAAGAATAGATCAACGGTTGGTAATGAATCCGGAGGAGAAAGACACACGGCTGATAGTAGATGGTGGTTGCGTAAAGTAAATGATCGTCCACATGGCGAATTGTGGTAGGCTCCAGGGATAAAAGCGGCCTATAAAAGTAACGTTGACCCACATCATTGTTATTTTATTCGTTGGGAACGGGTGAAAAGGACTGGTCTATCTGTCAGCTTCCATTTGTCAGTGCCCAGCTTCTATTCGTCAGGTGCAGACACGCTCCGGGCACGCACCTCCACAGTAAACCAGGTAAAACTGAAACCCAGTAACTCTGTAATTCCCCTTCTCAAAGTTACCAGTGTGAAATTCAGTAATGGACCAGGGAGAAGAAGCTCAAATGTCGGGTCAAGTCGTAGATGATAGAAAAGAATTCTTAGTAGACAGGGATAGGAATGTATGCGACCCCTTCCTCTCTATGGAAAGTGTGTCTGTTAGCAAAGAGAGATTATGGCATTACCATTCACGAGGGAACGATGTGTTGAACGTGTGCAAGTATTTCCTGTACTATTTCGCCATTGAGCAAACCATCCATTTCCCAGAGTTCGCAGAGTGGTGTGCTGTGAATTATTCTCCGTCTCAAAGAATTATTGTCAGTTGGTCTGCGTCCAAAGTATTGTGTAGAGTCGATGCTGCGGTCATCCGAGAAATCCTTAGTTTGCCGGAAAATTACCCAGATAGTCGTGAAGTGATAAATGAGTCAATCCTAGTCGAATTGTACAAGAAGTGCGAAGCCGAAACCCGTTGTAAATTCCTGTCAAGTGTTTTAAAGGATGGTCAGTCTTTAGATGGTGTATTCATGCCCTACCCTGTACATATTTTCAAGAGTGAAGTTCAATTGGTCATTTCTTTGGTGTGTCAAGTACTAGGCCTAGATGAGGATTGTCGTGTGGGCGAGGTCATTCTCGGATTTTTGTTGAGAATGAGTTCCCCTGTTTCTGAGTCTCAGTCAACCCCAGTTTTTAATTTAGACGAATACCTGGCTGAAGCAATTCATCTTCAGCTAAGCGAGTTCCCCAAGGTCCGGTTTTTCAGGTTCCAGACTTATTTGCTTAATATGCTACTATGTTCCAATATCTCTGAGTTGAAGTTTCTGAGTACTCTGTGCTCTTCTGATTTACCAAAACAAATCAGCATGTTTGAATTTGCCAATTCGATCATGTCTGAGATGTACAAAATTTTGTTCAATGAAGAATTACCCCGTGTCCTGGATGAAATGAGGAGCTTAATGCAGTCTTCACCAGAGGATCGGGTTGGAGACTGGTTTTTGTACAGAGATTATACCGTGTTGAGAATATATGGCTTCACTGGTCAGCCTTATAGGCTACCTTCTTTCTTGACCCCGAGAATCTTCGCATTGGAATTCATGAGATAGAGATTGCTGTCTGAGGAGGAACATTTTTGTGCTTTCAAGAAGTCTTCAAACATCAAGTTTCCGTTTAAGGTTGGCACCTTCATTTTTAAAAGCAAGGGTGCCTTGGTTTTTGTAGAAAAGTTGCTGGAAAATATGGATTTTATGAAAGAACCAAAGGTGAATTACGACCCCCACCAAGTGATCTCATTGAGAAAACAAGCTAACAGGAATAAGCCATTTGAACATCAAGCTGTTGAGGGGTTAGCTGAAATGGCTAATTTACTGTAGTTTACTGACGAGTCAAAGTCCGATGAAGAGACACATCCTGCACCTGGTACAACAATCCAAATCACAGAGGGTGTTAGTGTTGCGGTTACGAGGAGTTTGTTCGATGCTGAGAGTATGGAAGTGGACGAAGAAGCGTCCCATAAAAAGGCAAGGCTGCTCGGAGGAGGTGATACTGCAGATGAAGAAGTGTCTGATGTTTTCAAAAAAGATGCCTTAGTCCCCGTGAAGACCGTGCAAGTCAATCAATTCTCCTTTAAAGGTTTAGAATGTGGTGTAGACAGTCCAGAACCCAACCCCTTATTTAAGTCAAGAGAAGAGCTCAAGGAGAGCTACATGGAAAAGAGGAAGCAGTCCCTAGAGGAAACGAGAAGTCTGCTCCCGAGGGTAAGAAACTTGTACAGTTCAAAAACATCTCTAGTTTCGGCTAGGGATGCTGAGAAAAATACTTTTAAGATGGCCATAGTGAATGACAAGAGGACGTCTGAGATAGAAGTCAGGCTGGACAAAATCAGCACTCCAGACAAGATTCAGCTGCATAAACAAACCAGTGACATCCTCTACTCAGATTTACTATAGGCCATGGTGAGGATAAACAAATTACAGGTGTTGGTAGACAAATTGGAAGTCCAGTTAAAGCATGAGAAAGTGGAAAATAAGGCAAACGTTATTCAGATCAGAAAACTGCATGCGGACATTGCTAGCTCAGACAATACCCAGGTTGTCAAGAAGTTGCTGGAAGAGAAAGATAATGCGCTCCAGGTTTTGAAGAAGAAGTTGAAGATACCAGGCTCAGAACATGTCCAATCAGCTGAATTGCTAGCTCTCCAGGAGGAGAAAGATAAAATCCATCAGGAGATGATGGAATACAAAGGAAAGGCTGGAGAGCTGCAAGAGGAAAAGGATAGGTGGGAGATCGAGAGGGAGGAGTTGCTATCCCAAATCTCCGTGATGAAGAAAGATCAGACTGAGGAAAAGGAGATTATGGAAGAGCTAATGAGCCAAACCCTTGTCGGTGATGACTTATCTATTGTAAATATCCAGAAGCCATTAGCTGATTTTTTTGCAGATGACCTGTTGGTGTCTATGTCCCAAGTGAGTTTGAAGTAGGAAGCTATTAAGGAGTTGAAAGCCGAGAATGAAAAAGTAAAGGCCGAACTAACCAAGATAAGTGAAAGCAGAAAACAGATCTTGCAGGACAAGAGTCAATTACAGAAAAAGCTCGAAGAGCTAAAAGAAAAATGCATTGGGAAAGGCCCTCTTCAGGGGGTGAAACATATTATTTGGGATACCCTGACTATAGAGATTACCAAGTTCCAGCATTACTTGAGTTTTATTGATGATTTGTTTATATTGACAGAGTCGGCCCAACAAAGACTGAATCTGGTGAATGAACACATGGCAAGAAGACCCCTCACTACAGCTCAGAATACATTAAATTTTCTGAATTCACTGACATACCAAAAGCTACACGACATGGGCATAAAGGACAGAATCTCAATAGTGCTATCGGCGAAGAAGATCATCCACAAAAACCATTTAATGAAGATTGTCCAAGAGAAGTCAGAAGAACTACTTGTACAGGTCACTAAGTTCAAACAAGAGTTTAAAGAGTTGTTCGAAGATGGACTGCCGTCCTTCTGGAACGAAGAAGGTAGGATGCTCCCACCTGAACATTATCATCACCTGCTTGTCCGGGATCACATGGACCACTCAAAATTTAATAGCTTGGAGAAGAACCTAACAGGGCAAACCATTGTAGACATGTTAACAGAAGATTTCGAAATCCTGCAGAAGTTCATCGTTATCAGAGCCAGATTGCCCAAGAAATCTTATGAAGCATATATGGAGCTCGAGGTAGCTATTCGGGAGATGATGGAGTGTGACACCCCAAGTTCGGAGTAGTGGAAAGCTGTAGAGTGGTTTGGGAAAACAAAGTATATTCTTTCCCCCTAGGAACAGGTGTCAGGTGCTGAAGAGCTGATGGGGCAAAGACGTGGAGCTGATGGGGGCAAAGACATGGAGCTGTTGGGGCAAAGACATGGAGCTGTTGGGACAAAGACGTGGAACGGTTGGCCGAAAGTTTGTTATCCGGTTGATTTGTACTTAGTGATCTGTTAGGAATGGAGTTGTAACAACCTCCTAGTGGTGTAGGAATTCAGTTACAAACTCTAATTTACGCCGATCATTCTGTTATTGATCTGCTGGGGGCATACTTATTGTTTTATCTATAAATTTGTATCTTTTTATGAGATGGGGGTTGGAACCCATCGAAAGAAGTGATTTGTGGAGAACATATCTGTTTTATTTTAATACCAAAAATGAATGCATGAGAGCTTTTTCAGAGATTCATGTGTCATTGATGTTGCAGTCCATGCTTTCTTTCTTTGTGTGATTGTATTTTCCCCTATGTAACACTCCATTCTGTTTTTTCTTCATATATGGAACATAGTGTTTGATGATTAGAATTCATATGCTTATGCTTTATTCATCGTTTCAGGTATTATATGATTTTTTCTACTAAAGTTGATATGGAATTCGTCTTAGACGCTCTGTATTGATGGGCTGTTCCCTCGTCCTTTCTATTTCACCTTGATAAATGGAATGACTGCAATTATGTGATTATCTTTCCTTTGATAAGTCTTGTGTATACATCTTTGTGATCTTTTATATGTATATGACTCCATGCCCAATGGATATGTGATTGTTTCAACCGAACAAATAAATCTTTAAATATTGTTTACCATCTGGTCTTGTAAGATTTGTATTGAGAGATCCCTCTCTAGAAGAAAATACCAATTTCTTCCTAAAGTGGTTTTACTGTTACCTCGGGTTGTACCTTTTACAACCTGGGTACATTCTGAGTGCTAACAGTGTCTACACATGTATTTACGAAAAACTAATAGTTGTAACCTTTTGTTTTTATTTCTTGTATAGCAGAAAACTGTCTTACTAAAACTGCAGGAAGATATGGCCGGAAGACGATCCCCTACCCCACCTGCTCGGGTTGAACTTAATAATGAGGATCCCCCTAATAACAACGTTGTTAATTTTGAGATTCTACAAATAGTGAGGGACTTACAAGAAGAAATTATGAACTTTAAGACTGAACATGAAATGGTACTGAAAACCCAAGAAGACTTAAATGAAGCCCTACTTTTTAAACTGCATGAGATAACTAATAAAAAGAAAAAAAAGAAACGTAGACAAGAAAACTCATCCTCTGACTGTCCTTACTCTGATGGAAGCCATTTATCTAGTGAATCAGAGTAGTCTAGTGACAGTTCTGAGGGTAGACATAAGAAGAAAAGAAAATATAAAGATGAGCTAACAGGAGAATTCAAAAAATTAAAGCCTCCTACCTTTGACGGCGAAGTAAAAAATGGAGAAGAAGCTGAGGCTTGGCTCTTCGTAATGAAGAAGTACTTCACTATGTACAATTACTCCAACTCCATGAAGGGCAAAATAACCATCTTCAATCTCGTCGAAAAGGCTGATATTTGCTGGCAAGATTTAAAAAGAGCAAAATGAATAAATGATAGGAAAGTAAGTTGGAACTGGTTTAAAAAGGAATTTAAAAAAGAATACCTCTCGGAATATTACTACGAAGGGAAAGCTAAGGAGTTCTATGAGCTAAGATTAGGATCCATGTCCATGCATGAATTTTGTACTAAATTCTTATCTCTTTTAAGATATGTTCCTTACTTAAACGAAGAAAAACCTAAAATACAAAGGTTTCTAGGTTGCTTGCCTAACTTTTATAAAGACAAACTAGAGTTTGATGAACCGAAAACTTTGTATGAAGCAATGAGGAAGGCCAAATTAACGTATGACCAATCCAAGAGTAAAAGTGAAAATTCTTTTTGTTTCAAGAGAAAAGATGGAAACGGTTTTAAGAAAAGAGAGTTCAAACCTTTTAATAATAAACATAAAAGTTTCCAGAAAAATACCTTCAAGGACAAACAACCAACACTAAGAACAGAATATAAACAACCTATGAGAACTGTCGAGTATAAATATACTACTTCTAATAAAAAGAGTGAAGAAATAAAAAGAGAACCCTTGCAGTGTTGGGGTTGTGGGGGGGGGGGTGTCATTTCTATCGGGATTGTCCTCATAAAAAGGATAATCGAAATATTCACACAGTTCGAGGAGCAGCCATAGTAGGAGAAGTTGCTCGGAACATACCGCAGATTAGTGCAGCACTGGACAATCATCAATCAGATTTTCAGCCCTCCATGATTGAGGTAGAAGGTAAGATCCTTGACAAACCTATTTCTATATTAATTGATTCTGGTTCTACTCTAAATTATATATCTCCTAAGTTAGTAGATTTGTGTAAAATGAGAAAGTATGATTTTGAAAAATCGTGGTTAGTG
Source organism: Pseudotsuga menziesii (assembly GCA_001517045.1). Classification (NCBI taxonomy): domain Eukaryota; kingdom Viridiplantae; phylum Streptophyta; class Pinopsida; order Pinales; family Pinaceae; genus Pseudotsuga; species Pseudotsuga menziesii. Next base: position 169,168 of record LPNX010966124.1, read on the forward strand.
CAGTTAGCCACTGGAACAAAAAGAAAAGTAACCAGTTTTATTTCTAGTTGTAAAGTTCATATGCAATATTTGATTACAAAAGTATATTTGAATGTCTTACCTTTAGGATCTTACGATGTACTGATTGGCATGGATTGGCTAGAAAAAAATAAAGCGGTGCTAAATTGTTTTGAGAAAACTTTTGATTGTATTGATGAAAATGGTGAAAGTAAAATGGTTAGAGGAATTCCAAAGAAGATTCTTACTAGGAAAATTTCTGCCTTGCAATTGAAAAAGTGTGCTAGAAAAGGATGTAGAGTTTTTGTGGTACACATCACCGAAACTAATGTTAAGGAAACAAAACCTAAATTAGAGGATCTTCCCTTTTTAAATGATTTTAAAGACGTCTTCCCAGAAGAGATACCGGGACTACCTCCAAGGAGAGATATCGACTTTACCATTGAATTGATACCTGGAGTAGTACTCGCCTCGAAGGCCCCTTATCGAATGAACACACCTGAATTGGTAGAATTAAAGTTGCAATTACAGGAATTAATAGATAAAGAATATATTAGACCAAGCGTGTCCCCATGGGGAGCACCTGTCTTGTTTGTTAAAAAGAAGGATGGCACACTGAGGCTATGTGTTGATTACAGACAATTAAATAAAATGACAATTAAGAATAGATACCCTCTCCCCTACATTGATGACTTGTTTGACCAAGTATGGGGAGTGTCGGTATTCTCTAAAATTGACATAAGGTCTGGATACCATCAAGTAAGAATTAAGGACGAGGATGTCCATAAAACTGCATTTAGAACAAGGTACGGGCATTACGAGTTCTTGGTTGTACCATTTGGCTTGACCAATGCCCCAGCCACGTTCATGCGTTTAATGAACAATGTTCTTCACAATATCTAGATAAGTTTGTAATAATATTTATTGACGATATATTGATATACTCAAAAAACGAAGAAGAGCATAAAGAGCATTTAAAACTAGTCTTGCAAACCTTAAGAGAACATAAACTTTATGCAAAGTTTAGCAAGTGTGAATTTTTTCAAGATAAAATTCAGTACCTAGGTCATGTAATAACTAAGGAAGGTATTTCGGTGGACCTAGATAAAATCAAGGCAATCAATGATTGGCCAGTTCCTAAGGATGTAACCAGGATTCGATCCTTTATGGGAATCATAGGTTACTATCGTAGGTTCATTGAAGGGTTCTCCAGAATTGCTTATCCAATAACCTCACTTCAAAAGAAAGGAACTAAATTCATATGGTCTAATAAATGTCAAGAAAGCTTTGAAAAACTTAAGCACTTATTAACCACCGCACTTATTCTAAGGATTGCAGATCCTTACAAGGACTTCGTCGTATGTACATATGCATGCTTGGAAGGATTAGGTGGGGTGTTATTACAAGAAGATTATGTAATAAGTTACGAATCGAGAAAACTTAAAATACATGAACGAAATTATGCAACACATGACTTGGAGTTAGCTGCTATAATACATGCTTTAAAGATGTGGAGACATTACTTAATAGGAAGAAAATTTACCTTAATGTCGGATAATATAAGCTTAAAATATTTTTTTGATCAACAAAACTTGAATGCTCGCCAAGCAAGGTGGCTAGCGTTTTTGAGCGAGTATGATTTTGAAATTAAACACATTAAAGGAAAAGAGAACAAGGTGGCATATGCCCTGAGTAGAAATGCCATTCTGCTTTGTTCAACTGCCTTCAGTAGTTATAAAACAAATCTCAAAGATTTAATAAAAGAAGCAGCTAAAAATGATGAAGAGTACTTAAATATTAAAGAACATTTGGAAACAGATGATAAGGGAAGTTATTCAGCTTATTCTATAATCTCCGAAGACTTGTTAGTCTATAAAAACCGATTATACATACTAGATTCTGAAGAAGTAAAACGACTAATTCTTAATGAACTACATAAGAAACCATATTCTGGACATCCGGGTTACCAAAAGATGATAACTAAGTTAAGAAAAAGCTATTATTGGCCTAACATGAAGAATGATCCTGCAAACTACCTAACTAGGTGTATTGAATGCCAACAAGTAAAAACTGAACATCAACATCCTGCTGGGCTACTACAACCCTTACCTATTCCAAAATGGAAATGGGAGATAATAAGCATAGATTTTATAACAGGATTACCTAAAACAAATAAGCAGCATGACTCAATAATGGTAGTTGTGAATAAGTTAAGTAAAGTTGCTCACTTCATACCTGTAAAGTCTACTTTCAAAGCCATTAATATAGCTGATATTTTTATGAAAGAAATATTTCGGTTGCATGGTATTCCAAAGGTTGCGATTTCTGATAGAGATGTAAAATTTACTGGTAACTTTTGGAAATCCTTGTTTAAAGGTCTAGATACACAACTAAATTTTAGCACTGCTTATCATCCTCAAACGGATGGACAAACTGAAAGAACTAATCAAGTGTTAGAAGATATGCTGCGAATGTACGTAATGGATAAACCAGGTAAATGGGAAGAGTATTTGCATTTGGTAGAATTTGCTTATAATAATGGGTATCAAGCTTCTTTGAAAATGAGTCCATTTGAAGTTTTGTATGGCTGAAAATGTCGCACTCCTGTGTCTTGGGATAACCCTGCTGACAGGATTGTTCTAGGACCAGACATGTTAAAATAAATGGAACAAATGGTGAAAGAGGTACAACAAAACTTAAAAGTTTCCCAGGATCGGCAAAAAAGTTATGCCGATTTAAAACGAACTCCAAGAGAGTTCAATGTTGGGGATCATGTATATCTAAAGGTAAAGTCAAAAAAGAGTTCTTTGAGTTTGGGAAGATGTTCCAAGTTGGCACCAAGGTATTGTGGACCTTTTGAAGTGTTAGCTAAGATAGGGCCGGTAGCCTATCATCCTGCACTTCCGCCTAATATAAAAGTGCACAATGTATTTCATGTTTCATTGTTAAAAAATATATATACATGATGCTACTCATATCATTGACTGGGATGTGATTCAGGTAGAACCCAAGGGCGAGTTCTAGACCGAACCTTTCCGCATTCTAGACAGGAAGGAACGTATGCTCCGAAATCGAGCCATCGTTCAAATAAAAGTGCAATGGAAGCACTTCAGCCCTGAAGAGGCAACTTGGGAGATGGAGGATAAAATGTGGGAAGCATATCCCTCCATGTTCCAGAATGAGCAAGGGAGCTCAGAATAAAAATAACACCGAGGACGGTGTTAAAAATAAGGGGAGGAGAAATGTAATACCCCCATGACATTATTTTTATTTTTCATGTTTTGAAAAATTATTATTTTATTATGTAATGAGTTATAAAACTCAAAGACTGAAATAACTTTTGCACAAACAAACATTTTATTTATTTATTAATAAAGAGAAAGACACTTGGAGAACTCAACTACATGAGGGGACACCAACCATGGCACCAATGAACATGTGTAAGCAAGCTAAGAGTGATTGATACCAATCAAATCTAATCCAAAATTCAACAACCAGACAAGATCCTAAATCATAGGGATTTAGGGATCTAATTGGAGATTTGATTAGGATGGCATAAGACCTGGGCAAAGCTATTTATATGAGTGCACTGGAATAGCACGGGACGCCGTGTTGTGCATGGGAAAAACTATTGTTGAGCGTTTTTCTATTTTTATAAGTCCATCATGAGAACTTGTTACGAACTCGAGATTGAGTGCCGCGATGAAGTATCTTGCTGTTCGGGTGCATGGTTGGTGATCCAGCTCGGGGGTGGAGCGGAGAAAACCGTTGAGTTGCTACCTCCTATGGTTGGGAGGAGCTGATTCTCCAAGTGTTTTTTTTTCCTCTCTGGTTCACGTAAGTAGATCTGATTCGTCTTCTTACACATAGGCCTGTATATCTGCATTTTTGTGAAAATCATGATCGATATTGCTTGGTAATCAATTGTTAATTAGAGATTATTTGAATAGAAAGATCTTTAACTTCAGAGTGCAGAATTATTGGGGATAATTACCTTATTTGATTTTAATAGGAAAAGAAAATACCAGGCTGCTAAAATTGTTTGCTTTAAAAAAAAAAAAATACATATGCGATCTCAATTTACTGCATAATATTTTACAGTATAGATCTGTTTTGTTTTCTTCTGAAACTTCTTGTGTTTGCGTCTCCCTTTACCGCTGTAGCACATGTTTCTTTTTATTATAAAGCTTAGATCCGATAAAAATAAAAATTCAATCTTGCATTGATTTTCACAAATCCGAAATCGTTGTTCTGTAAATACTGTAATCTTAGATCTGACGATCCAAGTCTGGGAATGATTCATGGTTTACTGTGATTTATACTTTGTATACTTTCTGCATTTTTTGTTTTTACTCTGCCTTTCTATAGATCTGGATTTCAACTCCTTTGGGCTACATTTTGATCCCAAGCAATGAAAGATCCGTCTTTGTCTGGTTGTAAAGTTATGCCCTATTATGTGTTTACCTTCGGTTGATGATCTTATTCTTTTAGATCTTTCTATGACGTGCACTCCAATGATCCACGTTTTTGTTTGAGTATAGGTTCCAGAACCGAATGGATTTTGGATGAGTGTAAGAGATCTCTGAATTTTCTTGATGCTAATTGTTACTAGAAACTATAAAATCTATGTGTTTAGACATCTTTTAAACGAAATATTTATACCTGAGTCAAACCGGTGATATGATCTAGAGTTTACAGCTTTGATAAATCTTACGGCAATTATATGTCCTTTCTTTCTCTATCCTGGTTTGTTCTTTAAAAGTATACAATCACTCAAGGGTGCGATCTAAACTCTGGACACGTTTCTGTAACTTATTTCCCTTATGTTTATAATGATTATTCCCCCAATAGTTTTGTTTTCATAAAACTCAGATCTGATAACTTGGATCTGTATTTTTGGTTTCTAGATCATTTTGTTTTGTAGAAATATAGTCCGGTCTATCTTAACCTCACTATGCATACAAATTGTTGTTGCGTTTATACTATTTCATAGCTTGATAGCCGCGTTGATAATTAAATTCAGACATGTATAAGGTTTACGATTTCATTGTGGATATATAAAACGATTTCACTATTGATATGTAGAACTTTATTGGTATAAAAGATTATATGTATGCACCCATATAAAAAGAATTAGATTATTTATAAATATTATATAGATGAGTAAAAGTAGTGGGTATATAACAATCCGCACAATTCACATAGTATATAAGTAAAGTTTGGGGTTGTAACAATAATTACCTACCATGTTTTGTCTTAAATATAACTTATTCATTTATTGAATGAGCTTTTGATAACTTTGGAAATGGATGATGTGACAATGTATTATATTCAGCATGTAAAGTTTGGGGTTGTAACAATAAGTACGTACCATGTTTTATTTTAAATATAACTTATTCATTTATTGAATGAGCTTTTGATAACTTTGGAAATGGATGATGTGACAATATCTTATATTCAGTAGCATCATCCTCTTATAAAGTAGATGAAGACAAATATGTAGTTTAAGTAGTGAATTATATGCACTAGGTAAAGATGGGTGCCATGTATGGATGATGGTATTATCTTTATATGTATGCATCATAATTGCATTTTCATAAAGATTATTAAGACCCTTGTCTTTTTAGTAACTTTTAGGAGAATACTGTCCAAGAGTTTTTGTGTATTTCGGGTGGATTATAAGGAAGTATTACATGGTATTTGAGAGAGAATACTTTGGTTGTAAATTTGATTGAGTGGTTAAAGTGGTTTCGACTATACTGAAAAAGACTGGGGAGATCATTCCTATGGTGTAATCTTGTATGTTATTTAAAAATGTATTCGAAAGGTGTGATTTATGGATGTTCCTTTATTTTTCTGAAGTGAAATGCATGGTAAAATGTAGTACCAAGATTTTAGTACAATTGTTAGAATTACATTAAAGAAATATAGCACAAAAGTTGGTATTGGAATTCTAAATACATGATTAGTGATTAAAATTACTATGCATAAAAATTTATTTGGAGACATGATTGGACGTAATGTATTTGGTATTTAGGAGGTAGTTGTAATTAGAATTATAAAGTAAATATATATTTGTTCATAAAGTTTAAAAAAAAATAAAAAATGAAAAGAGAAATGGGGTTGTTACAGTTTCTTCATTGTTTAACATTTATACATGAAATATTTTGGGTATTTAGACCTGAGAGTCTTCTGAAATTTAAATACATAAATATCAGTCCATTTATCCATAAACCATCAGTAATTTACTTATCCATTTGAATCCATCAACATCAAATTGATTCACAACAAGATAGAGGGGAAATGACACTATTTCTTCATTGATTAACATTTTTACATGAAATATTTCAATATTTAGACCTGAGAGTATTTTGAAATTTAAATACAGAGAATTTACATCAGAACATAAAATAATAGGGCATTATAAGCTTCCCGAAAGAGATTAATAGCTCACCCAAAGCACAATCCCTCCATGAGCAAGAATATGCAATAAAAACTGGAAATGGTTGAGAGAAAGTGTTGAAATAGAAGAAACCATGAGCTTCCCTGTAGCTTACACCTGCAAATAAAACTCCATGAAATACCTGAGTGGCCTCTCCAAACACCAACTTGGATTGGAATCTTTCACCCTCAAAATTGGCTAAGGCAAGAAAACTAGTCATCCACTAGCTCTCACAATTCACAAATGGACAAAAATATATTCTCTTGGTTGATTCCTGTATTTTATAAAAATCCTTATCCTCCTAAGGTTACTAATCCATCCAAAAACTCAATCCAATTCTAATTTGGGTGTGGGCTCAAGATTTTCCATGTGTCCTCCCTTTCCTAGCCTTCCATCTTCCCCCAATTTGAGTAGGAACCCATTGAGATTCCCCAACTCACATGAAAACCCTCTTGGATGCTCTATTTCGACCTGACATGTCAGATATGTCATATTTCAGCCTTCATATCTTATTTGTTTCATAGGTGTCATAGCATCTTCATCATTGTTGTCATGGAGCTAGGGAATCTAGTCCAGGTGTCTCACTAGCTCCAAAATTACTCTTCCTCTCCCATGTAAGTTACATTTCCTTCCAAATTAGACCTATGATGCATATGGCCAAGTGTATTATCATTTTAAATCATTCAATAACATTTAGGCTTCCCATGGATTCAAAATTGCAAGAGGAGATGCCATGTGGCACATAAATTCTAGCTTGTGTGGGCCCTATAGTCTCCACATGTCTCTATGCTCCATTGCCACTTCAATTTTATATTGTATTTATTTAATAATTTCCATTATTAAATATTTATTCCATTCTAATGTCTTAACATCATTTATTGTCCCCCTTATTCCAAATCCCAAAGCTTCCACTCCCAACCTAGGAAACTAGTAATTTTCCTCCTTGGCAATTATTTGACCCTTAGCATCAATTTAACAAAATCTCATGAATATGGAAAATTTGATTAGGCCATTGTGACCCAATTCAAAATTTGGGACATGAAAATGTAACTCTAATTGCTTGTAAAGAAGTATCATAGCTATTGTTAAATCGAGAAAGGAAACATTGCACATGGAGGGTGGACTTTAGTAATGATGTCCATTGGTCAAACATCAATGAAATAAAATGAAAGGAACATATATTATTATATATGATTTCTTGTGTTGATATAAGTATTATAATTAAATTAATTAAAGGCATTATGTTTCTATATAGGCTGATCTAAGGCAATGTTGGAATGACCAATTCAACAAGGGTACTAAACCAATAATCCTATCATGAACAAACAAGACTGTATGATGAACTTTAAAGCCTTAATAGAAATTAAAGCTAAGATCAAGGCAAGGATACAACTGAATAATAACAATGGTAAATAAGTTAAATAATGTGGTATATTGACAATACACAAGAAAAAAACTTTACAAATGTGTATTTTTGGTCTCATTACGGAAGAAGAACATGAATAACATCTTAGAGTAACTTTGAAATTTTTGAGAGAGAATCAATTGTATGCTAAGTTGAGTTAGTGTACTTTATATAAAAATCAGTTGTTATATCTAGGTCACATTATTTTAGGAGAAGTGGCCATGGTCCCAACTAAAATTAAAGCAATAGAAGGATGGCCCATTCCTACAATGTAACTAAGGTATGGACATTTATGGGGTTGGTTGGTTATTATAGGAGATTTATAGAATCTTTCTCAAGAATAACCAATTCCTTTACTTCTTTACAAAATAAAGGTGTGAAATTTATTTGGATTCGGAAATGTGAAGACAATTTCAAACTTCTAAAAGAGTTGCTTACATGTGCACCAAGTTTGAATATCGTGGATCCAAATAAGGAATATGCACAAATGCATATTCAGAAGGACTCGGTGGAGTTCTGATGCAAGAAGGACATGTTATTTGTTTTGAATCAAATAAATTGAAGGAAAATTAAAAGAAGTATGCAACGCATGATCTAGAGCTCGTTGCCATGGTTCACACCTTAAAAATGTGGATGCATTACCTTATGGGTAACTGAATGGAGTTGAAGTCGGATCATCATAGATTAAAGTACTTGTTTGAACATCCCAACTTAAATGCTCATCAATCTATATAGATGGAATTCTTGAGAGAATTCACTTTGAAATTAATCATATCAAGGGAAAATAAAATTGAGTTGCAAATGCACTTAGTAGAAGAAATCAACTTACGATAATTACAACCATCAGTATTTGGAAAACGAATTTGAAGAGTAGACTATTGGAAGCATTGAATTTTGATCATTATTATTTACAAGTCAAAACAACCTTACAATCAAGTTGTGTGCAATTGAAATATATACTTATGAATTATAGGAAGATAGAATTATGTTGTTCAGAAATACAATATATGTACCTAATAAATATTATTTGAAGGAAACCATTATGGAAGAGATGCATAATGTCCCTTATGTAGGGCATCCTGGATATGAGAAGACTCTTATATCTACTAAGAAGTAGTACTATTGATCGGGCATGAAGATAGAGATAGAAATGTTCATTGCTAAGTTCCTTGAATGTCAAAGGGTAAAAGCAAATCGTAGACATCCTCCTGGTCTATTGTCACCCATTTCCAATTAGGGAATGGAAATGGGACGCAATAACCGTAGACTTTATCACTAAATTACCAAGGACAGTGAAGCAACATGAATCCATTATGGTGGTGGTATATAATTTGGTAAAAATATGCTCATTTTATACATGTCCAATCAAAATTTAAATAAACAAAGATTTCATAAATTTATATGAAAGAATTTTCCATGCTACATGGGATTCCTAATGCAATTGTTTCAGATCGAGATTCCAAGTTCACTTCAAATTTTTAGAAAAGTTTGTTCAAGGAGTTTGGAACCAAAATCAATTTCATCACATCCTATCATCCACAAATGGATGGGTATCAGAGATATTAAACCAAGTCACCATTGGAATTATAGGCTTGCTTTCTCTTTTTCTTGGAATCTAGATCTTATTATCCTCTCATATGCAGTGAAATGTATTTTGCAATCGATTATTTTATTTGGTCTTTTGGAGTATTTGTTTCTCTTTGAAGCACATATTCATTTCTATTTTGTTGGACACATTAGATTCATGATAATGATACTTTTGGCAGTGCTTCATTTTCAATTGTCAGTATTTTGATATTAAATCTATTGAGTTGACTTGGTATAGCTTGATCTCTTTCGTGAACTGTTGTAAATGATTTTGTACCTTAAGGTGAATTTTCTTAAGTTTCAAGATCTATCATTAACTCATATTATTTTTATAGTTAGTTTTTCAACTTCTTATCTATGTTCATTAGTCATTTCCTTTTCCTTGTCGAGCTCTAAATTGCACCCACTAGTAATTTCATTTGGTGGGTTCAAAATACCTCATTCATTTGCATCCATTATTTTTAACATATTAGTGACTTATCCTCACATAAATGTCCTGGAATCTATCCCCTATAACATTCACGATAAATATTCCCCTTTGTACTAATAGTATCCATTGTCGTTGAATCTTCAACTAATTTGTCAAGTTTATCCTTATTTTCCTTATTTTTTGTAGTTTTTCTTCTCTTTTTGGGATTCCAAAATCCTATCCATAATTTTGATGGTGGTATTAATTTTGTATTCATAACAATATATATCTTTGCTTTGTTATAATTATCCATTTTTATGTTTCCCTTTGTGGTGCCCACTTTATTCAAAAATATTGATGACTTGACTTTTTTCAAGGGACGCAATAGTATGAACAAATCACATGGAAAATTAAAGACAATTATATATGAACTAGAAAAATTGATGGTTAATAATATAGAAAATGGCAGGGTTTGCATCGAAAAGGGAATTTCCACCTATATTACAATAAACAAGAAACATGAAATGGAACGAGAAACATAACATAATGAGAAATGAAGTCTGTAGGTTTCACATATAAGAAACCAAGAGAGAGAGAAAACGATAAAATTGCATAAGAAGATGAGTCTTGAGATGTTAAATAATTTGTTAGTATAATTTTCTGACTTAGATATCGAAGAAGAGTTATTGAAATTCTAATAAAATATTCATTTCGTGTATAGTGGACTATTATTCAACTTAAGTCTTTCTCCAAAACCAATACAATTAATTGCCTGCATGAATTTATTCCACAATGCCATTATTGATTGATGTAGATGTCAACATCATTATTGATCAATGCATAGATACTGACAATATAGATTTGCTTGAGATAATTCAAGAAAATAAATCAAAAGTCAACTGATTGTAACTATAATTTTTTTCCTGAGATAAATTAAATCTGAAAAAGGAATAAAATCAAAAGTGGTTGATGGTGTGGAAATAAATAAGTCAATGGCCTTTAAGTGTGTCATGATTTAAAATCAAAATTCAACTGATTGTAACTGTATTTTTTTTTCCTGAGATAAATTAAATTTGAAAAAGGAATAAAATTAATATTTGTTAATGGTAAGGAAATAACTAAGTCAACATCCTTTAAGTGTATCATGATTTTATAGATCATTTCTGTAATGATTCGTATCGATAACCAGAGCCTACTCCCAAACAAAGTTTATGAAACTAGAATGATGAAAGCGGTGCAGGGAGATTGAAAATATCTTCATAGTTGGAGTTGGAAAAAGAGATAAAATCAAATTTCATTGATTTTAACTGTCAAATTTTGTTGGTAAAACTAGAAATGACCCTAAGAAACAAGAAAAAAAGACATTCGTTTCGTAAAAAATGGATTTGAGGCTTGAGAAATGGGAACCGTCGTAGAAAATGTTGTTTCCTGCCCCGTTTCTGTTTCTTAGCCATTTTTTTAATGAGCGACAGTTGACATCTCTTTTTTGGTAACATATATAATCTTATCAACCATGTATATATTCTTATATATTCACAATTTTTCTTATCAATAGTAATAAACAAGAAATGTGTGCTATATTTGGTATCAAATCCATTGAATTGGCCACTCTGCATAACTCTCAAATCATTATTCCGTACAACCTCAATTGTTTCCCACAAATAAATATGTACTTAAGTGTCATATTTACTATCACAACTACTCCACACAATTTGTCGCCAACCATAATTTGTCAACCACAATAGAATTCACCCATTGTTGTCAATCGTACGATTATGTACGAATCCATTTGGTCATAATTTCTCTATACAATAGTCATACCATCATCTTTGTTACCTATACAGTGATTAATTAATTAATTACTTCACAACATGTACCATTAACATATTGTTTGCAATGGTTGTTTCGTTGTACTATTCACCACTACCTGCAATTCCACTACACATAAGTTTTAATTCTCGTGAGGAAATGATAACATTACAATGAGCCTTGTGTCAATATATTTATACATATTGATTGTTCATGAGGTGAAGGTGTGTGTGCCCTTTAATCTTTTCTTTAACTTCTTTATTATTATTATTATTATTATTATTATTATTATAACATGGACCTTTTCTTGTTGGAGATAGATGCCTTAGAGATTGACATGTGTCACTAAGAGTTGGAGTGTCTCACATATGGACTTATATATTGTTTATTTAGGTTTCTTGTTGTGGAAAAGGTCCACTTTGTTAGTGTTGGCCTCCTTCATCTTTTATATAAATAAAGGTAGAAGAGTGTATTTTCGTTCATTCAATTCATGGCGATCACACTATTGTTTTAGAGATGTGAGAATTAGAGTGAACTTGTCTCTTTCATTGTACTTCTTCATTGTATTTTCTTTCTTTCTTGAGTATTAGGGTTCATAAGAAAATTCAAGAGAAGACTAGGTTAGGTTTTTTCCTAAGAATATAGGAGAAGATGAGATTTGGGAGAAATATTAGAGGAGCAAAGGGAGTGCTTGATCTTGTAGTTCTTATGAGAGAAAAAAGATGAGGGTTTGTCACTAAGAAACCTTAGTGCTACTTGGATGATTTGATGTGGAGAAGATAGAGGGAGATTATCTTGTACATTTGTGTGATAAAAATGAAGGTGACAAGGAGGAATTGTCAATGTTTATGCTAGTTTGTTGAGGAGCTTTGTTGGAGCAATCGAATTTGGTTGTGAGTGATTCCTAGCTAGGAGGAGTGGGTGGATATGGTTTTCTTATGTTTGTCTAGATAAGGTTTTGAGAGCATGACTTATACTATCCTGTATTAAGCTATGACATGTACTTGTACTTCATCTCATACATATATATGAAGTGTTCTAGTTGTCCAAACTATGTACTTGCATATTTGATTTTCATCTTTTATTATCATCATGATTGAGTATTTTCTGGTGTTGTTTTTGCACGTTGATTTGACATAACATTGGGCGAATTTTGTTAAGTGATTTAAAAAACATATAGAAGCTAAAATGAAAGGCTCATGAATGTAATAAAATTTCTTTAATAAGTATTTTTAACTATACTATATGTTTGGAAAGTGTTCCTTAGGGATTATAAATTTGTTCCATTAAGTACATTGGTTTGGGTTTATTTTCTTGCACTACTTTATGCATTTGTTTGAAAAGAAGCAAAGTATATGCTATTGTAATTTATATTTCCCATTCATTTCTAAGGTTGAAAGATCATAGAAAATTGATTTGGGAAACTTTAAGGTTGGAGGTGCAATTTTGGATTTGCAATAATTTCCCCATGTCGAAATTTCTACATTGTGTAGTCTTGATTCCCAAGGAAGTAGATATAACCAAGAGGGATGATTTCAAAACTATTGACATATTTTGTTTTGATGATTCCTTGTTCTCCTATAAAGTAATTGACGACCCTAAAGCCTCAAATAATGACCCCTTTTCCTTTGTAACTTTGGTTATCAAGGAATTTAATGTTGGAATATATGTTTCTACCCCTCCTCTTGAGACAACAACCCAAAGTGAGGAATACGAGCAACATATGGTAGTGGTTTATACACTTGTCAAAAATAGTCTCAAGATAATTGTTGAGTAGAGTTTCATGTTCAATTTGTTGTTGAAGCGGGGCTTGAAAAGTCAAATGCTAACTCTTCTAAAATTGAGGAATCATATATAAGAATATATTACATCACTCAGTAAGGGTTTAAGCCCTTTTAAGATCATTAGAATTTTAAGCTTACCTTCATACCCTTGTTTTGGGCCTCAAATGTTTCATACAAATGAATATGAGCAAAATACTTACTAGGATTTAATAGATTTTGCATAATCTCATTCAGTGAAATTGTTGGATGAAAGCTTAGGTAATGGCATGTCTAGCTTAAGTTGGGGGTATATTGATTGCGGCATGATTGAGCACCTATAAAATGTAGTCATATTTCATCTATAAACATTTATTTAACATTGTTATAAAAAAGATGGCAACTTTGCAAANTGGGGTTATATTGATTGCGGCATGATTGAGCACCTATAAAATGTAGTCATATTTCATCTATAAACATTTATTTAACATTGTTATAAAAAAGATGGCAACTTTGCAAAGTTATTTAGATTCTCTTAAAAATACCCTTGAAAATAATTTTTTTTTTATTAACACAGTTTTCCAATAATAGTTCAAAATCACCATTACATAAAATTTTTACCTATTTTAAACAATTTAAAAACTTACAAACTTAAAAAAATCACAATATATACAATTTTTATTCCCTGCAAGCAGGGAATATTGTGATCGGTCTGGTTTTGAAAGCAGTGCAACATAGCACACAGTTTTTTATGCCAAAGTTTTTCAATTAATTATGGTGGTTTTCCTAAGTTTTACAACTTGGTATTCTTATTGTTAAAACAACTTTAGCAGGGAATATTGTGATCGGTCTGGTTTTGAAAGCAGTGTAACATAGCACACAGTTTTTTATGCCAAATTTTTTCAATTAATTATGGTGGTTTTCCTAAGTTTTACAACTTGGTATTCTTATTGTTAAAACAACTTTTCCTTTTGGAAAGTGTTGTTCTGTCCAATGCTCTGACAACTCTGCTATCTCTGACTTGCTCTAAATTACAGGCACCATCTGCCATCTCTGCCACTTGCTTCCATCTACCATGTCCATGGTCTCTAACTGAAACCTACACTTAGCTGCAGTCTCACACCTTTACCTCCATGCACTCAATCGCACACCTGCACGGTATTGCACTTGCCACCTCCGGGATAATGCAAATTAGCAAGAGGCATATATAAAGGACAATTTTGGGATGTGAATGTGAATGCAGGCAGGGGAGAAGGCGAAGGGTGCTATGCAGAGTGTGATGGACGTTGTGAAGAGCCCTTTTAATGGTGGTAGCGAGCAGAACAAGTCACCAGGGCTACCATGACATGCTAAGCCTTCTTATGTCAATGCAGATTGTAATGATCTTTCCATTTTTATAGATATTAAATGTTAAAGGTAAAAAATACATTACATGCTATCAAGTATTAAATGGGATAGCCGTTGCACTGTGCACCATTGGATGGCGGCCTGGTTGAGATCCAACAGCACACAATACGACGGTCGTGGCATTTAATGCCCGATAGCATGTGATGTATTGTTCACCTTAAATGTTTGGTGCATATTACTAAGTGCAAGTATGCATCATGGAGTGACATTAATGTCAAATGCTACAGTTGTAGTAGTGTACTAAAAGTTCAGAAGCCCATGCTCGAACAGTTTTTCTTATATTGGTTCATAACTTTGTCCAATTATTTTGTTGCTTGCTTAATGTGGAATACATAGATAAATTGGATCTGATAGCTATTACTTTTAACGCTCCCTGACTCATTCAGTTTCATATGAGGTTCGATCAACTTTACCGTAACGTGCAATCCCGTTATCGTTTTCATTCTATGAACACGTCTAAGATCTAGTTCAAGCTTGAACTGAATTATCTTGAAATCCAGCAAGAAATACATACATTTCATTTTCAATCATCTCTTTGTGTAGTTAAATGGCAGGCACATCGAATGGGAGATAATAAATGTATAGGGATATAAACTTTCCTCACGTTACAGGTGGTGGAAGGCATATATATGATTGTTTATATTGACTTGTATTTATAGTGAAGTAGAATAGGACATATTCATTGAATTTGGTATCATGGGACTTGGAATGTTTGAGGTTCTTCATATTTTAAATTATGAAGTGTTTTTGTTGTTTTTCAAGACTGTCCATTCAACATTTATATATGTTTAATTTTGAAATAATGTAGATGTTGTGTTTATCTGTTTATAGGATTTGCAGTTTGCTTTGCTTTTCTATCTATTTTACAACATTAGTTTTTATAGATTACAGTTTTTTTCAACATGGCTTGTGTCGGTCAATGTTAATTTGATCTACAAGTTCAGAAGTTTTCCTATGCAGGGCTTGATAGATAATATATATGCAAGGCATGGTAGATAGTGTATTTAGTTATCGAGGAGGATTTATTGTTTTGAAACAATTCAAGTTATTTGTTTTTATGTCATATAGAAACATTTCAAGTCTATAATTCTCGATTTGGAGCAACTTGTAACTTGTAACAGAGTGGCTGCACCAACCCTTAGCATGGTTGGATTTAAATGTGGCCTTTTAGCAGCCAGTCTGATCATTACTGTTGGACAGATTAAAGTAACTGAGAGGGGGGGGGGTGAATCAGTTATATACCAAAGTGCATCTTTTTAAAGGATGTTTCAGATTTATTATGAACATATGTTTAAACCATTCAACATATAGCAGCAAATTAAATAACAGTCAACATTCAATCACATCAACGAACACAAGACACAATGTTTTCATGAGGAAACAGTAAATACTCTTCTTCTTAAGAATGAAAGGTAAGCTCCAACTCCTCTTTACATTCTTTTATTTTGCCTGAGCTTCAACCCAAACGAGGCTGCTACCTCTGGAAGCTCCAACTTCCAATTATACAAGCACCAACTTGTTTCTATTTTCTGGCAACAACCAGAAGGATGCTACAACACCCCAGAGAACTCTTTTGAATTACAGAATGAATCAAACCCTTACAACCCCTTACTGTCTATGACTTGGCTTAATAAATCATCATTTACATTCCAATTCTGAATTAGACAGTATTGCAGATATTCACAACATATATTATAATTCTATCTCTGTACATTTTTCTCTGTTTATCATCAAGACTAAGCACATACAGAACTCACCGAGACTGTCATTTTATCATTCTTATATTATTTCTCATCTGGACTCTTCATACTCTGCAACTATCATCGTATCCAGCTCTTCAATCCTTTTCTGCAATGTGCTCAATCTCTTATATTCGAAATTACCTTACTGAACAGCTCTCTTTTCTCATCTGCTTTCTACAATATATATATACATATTCCAGTCGATTCCCATTCTCTCCGTTCATTACAGAAACGGTTACGGACTCTTCATTTTCCATCTAATTGCAAATAAGAAACAATTAATCGGTCTCGAATGCTGATCTGTACAAAATTATTCACATTCCACAAATATCATAGACTCTCAAAAGCCTCTAACTGACAAAAAATTTAAGTCCTTCGAATGCCCAGTTTGCCTGACTCTCTGCATTCCACGAATAGTCATTCTCTGCTCTGCAAGGCCATGTCATGCCACTTCTTGCCAATGCCATGCCACGCTGGGGTTTTAAATGTTTAAATCGAAGGTTTATCTGCTTATCCTCCTACCGTTGCGAAAATATAATCGGCTTCAGTCTCGATATTCTTTTCTGATGCATTTGCCTTAGTCGACTGAATGTTTGGTTTCATGTCAGAACATTTTGTTCTTTCAATCTCCGCCGTTGCGGCTCCATAATGGCTGACCATCCAACTCATAACGTTTTCGACGCCGATAGACCTACCACAGAGCCCGTAGTCTTCCGTCTTCCGCCGTTGCGGCTCCCGAACGCCTTTATACCTCCGCTGTTGCAGCTCCCGAACGCCTTTATACCTTCGCCATTGCGGCTCCCTTTCCGCTCAGACTTCTGATGTTTTGAAGCCCCGATGTTTCGGCTCCCGTTCCACTTTTCGCTCCGACGTTGCGAAAGGGGATGTCCTTCCGGCTTCCAATGTTTTAAAGCTCCGGCGTTGCGGCTCCCATTCCACTTTTTGCTCCGACGTTGCGGCTGCAGATAAGACTATTCTTCCGCTCACCGATATTTTTGTTTGCCGCGTTGTCGCCGATCCTTGTGTTGTGGGCTTCCGCCGTTTCAGATGAGAAAGTTACTATCCTTTCGGTGTTGCGTATGAAACCAATCATTATCCTTCCGGCTTCCGCCGTTGCGGCTGCGGAAAGCTTTATATTTTCCGGTTGTCCATTCATTTTAAACCCATCGTTGCGGATTGATTTATTCTTCACGGCTCCGCCGTTGTGGCTCCCAAAGTGGTTAAGCCTCCGAAGTGTAAAGCCTGCCGACTTCTGATTGAGAGTTTTCCCGCCCTCCGGTCACCTGTCCGTAACCTCTTTCTCTTCCGCCGTTGCGGATAGATAATCATTTTTGGCTTCGTTATTTTTCTCCGACATGGGAAAATCTGTACGTGGATGTCTCCGATGTGGGAAAATCTGTGCTGCAAAGTTTGACAGAATGACAACATCTTGGCCAACAAACTCCCCCTTTGACATGATGGCAAACTTTGAAAACTTTCTCCCCCTTTTGACATCCATGGCAAAGACTAGAAATACTGCTCCCCCTGTGATCATGACTCCCCCTGTCATTGTTTCAATCTATATAGAATGTGTCCAGAAAACAAGAAAGCAGAAGCTGTAACCATATGCCAACAAGAAATTAGAGCCATAAAGAGCTTGGCAACCTGTAATGTGAATGAGAATATATTCATAGTGGAAAAACCCCCAGCTGAGCTTGAAGCATTTCAAACTGAGATTTGGGCAATGGCTTAGTGAAAATATCAGCAATCTGGTCTTTTGTTCCAACATATTCAAGCCTAATAACTTTGGACAGCACCTGCTCTCTCAGAAAATGATATTTTATGGGTATGTGTTTAGTCTTTGAATGCATCACTGGGTTCTTTGAAATTCTTATTGCACTTGTATTATCACAGAAAATGGGAATGGGATCATCATTCTGTATGTGCATATCCTTCAACATCTGCTTCATCCAAAGAATCTGGGTGCAACATCTTGCTACTGCTATATACTCTGCTTCAGCTGTAGATAATGAAACATATGATTGTTTCTTACTGGACCAACTTACCAAAAAACCTCCAAGAAAGAAGGCAGCACCACTGGTACTTTTCCTGTCATCAACACATCCAACCCAGTCAGCATCAGTAAATGCATATAAGTCCAGAGAGTTATCTTTTGGATACCATAAACCATGATTTGCTATTCCTTTTAAGTATCTGAAAATCCTTTTTACAGCCAACAAGTGACCATTCTTAGGTGAAGCCTGAAATATTCCAACCTGACAAACAACATGCATAATGTCTGGTCTAGTTGTTGTAGCATAGAGTAGACTGCCAATCATAGATCTGTACATAGTCTGGTCTACATCTCCAGAGTCATCATCTTTACTGAGTTTACATCCAGTGACCATAGGTGTACCAACTGGCTTACACTCCTCCATTTTGAATTTCTTTAACATTTCATTAATGTATTTAGTCTGAGAGATAGAGATACCTCTGTCACATTGATTGATTTGTAATCCAAGAAAGAACTTC
>LPNX010966192.1:6479-72000 GCA_001517045.1 Pseudotsuga menziesii
CCTACACCTTAAAGTGTGAATTAGGCGGCAACAAGGTCTCATCATAATAAACTCCCTCTACCTGCAAGACCCCCGCGCCACAAACCAAGCCTATTATTTCTCCACACTGCCATCTACAACATGCTTTACCTTGTAAATTCATCTAGAAGTCACCACTGAATTCCCCTCAGGTCTCAGAACAATCTCCCAAACATCGTTCTTCATGATGGAATGGTACTCTTCCATCATGGCATCTCTCCAAACATGATGTTGAGAGGCCTCCTCAAAAGTAGATGGCTCTGAATCACGAAGACTAGCAACCAAGGCCATACCCAACCTATTTGGCACCACTATAGTCCTCACTGGCTCCTTTGGCGTTCCAAACTCCTTAGCTTCCTTCAGGGTCTCCCGAAGCCATTTAGGGTTCTTCTTCCCTGAAGGTTTCTCCCAAACTGGTCTGTCATCATCTGAGGAACTCCCAGAAGTAGACGGCCTAAAAACCTATTTACCAGGAGCTGGTGAACCAACAACTGGTGAAATCTGTGATCCGGTAGCTCTATATGGTGAACCTGTGACCTGAGAAACAAAAACTGCTCTCGAAGAACCTACTAGCTGAACCACTGAACCTGAAGATTCTGTTCCTGTACTCTATGGTCCAATAACCCCAAAAACCTATGAACTTGTCATCTATACTGAAGGTACCTGTGAAGCTACCTAAGGTGTGGGAATCTGCTGCTCTCCCTGTACTGACTCTTTGGACTTCTTGAAGGCCTGCTCCTCCTCAAATCTCACTTCCCTCCTCACAACAACCTTCCTCAGAGCAGGAAGATAAATGCGGAAGGCCTTCAAAGTCTCACCCCACAAAGATGCCTCTCTCTCTTATGGGATCAAGCTTTTTCCTCTTCTCAAAGGGACCTATGAAAAAGTCAGGCAACAAAATATACGAAAATGACTCACCTCAAAGCTTCTTACCTGTTGTTATCAAATATATAGTAGTCGGGCTACCATATTCTATTTTTCAAATACAGTACATTTTTCAGCCAGATCTCTTACATATGAGATGCTGAGAATAGCAGTTTTGACGGATTATTATTTTATTTGTGGACTATTGTCCTCTCCCATGTCAGGACTAAGTCTCAGGACACTCAGATTTGAGGACCGATGTAACCATTTAGTCATTACAAAGCAATTATTGATGCCCAGTTTTATATCAGCACTTTCTCATTGGACAGATGATGGTTCAGATCAAAGTTTTAAAAATCGGAATCGGACTCGGAATCAGTAATGAATCAGTCATAAATAGGCTGATTTGAATTTAATGAATCGGTTTGCTAAAAAATACCTCAAATATTTAAATTTTAAAGAAAAACAACATTTTCAAGATTATAATCCATGATTCCAAGGCATTGAAGACAAAATAACCAAAATCTGCTCATGTATATACCATATAAGAGTCAATATATCAAAATGGCACAAAGTGTACTGTAATCTGGAGTCTGTGACTGTACTCTGTGCAATACATAAATGATAATACATGTAACATATCTAGGATACTAGAACAAAATACATAATCCATGAGGCCTAGGCGGCTAGGCCTTATATAGTAAAGGCTATATGGCCTGGAGAGTCCAAAAACATGCTACATAATCAACTACATAAATGATAATACAACACCAATGATCATCATCAAACTTAGCACCACTGCTAGAACTAGAACCAGAAGAAGAACCAGAAGGACTAGAAAATGCATCATGATCTGGCTCAGTCTCGAGCTCCTCAAGATCAAAGTCATCTGCTAATGAAGTAGTAGTACTCGCTGAATGTCGACGTCGTCGACGACTATAAGTACGAGGTCCTAATTGGCTAGTGCCTGCCATGCCTGGCACTGCTCTCTCAGCATCTACGCCTATGTGAACTGATGGCATAGGCAGTAAAGGATCTGCATCCAACGGAACATCCAGCAAGTTCTCTAGCTCAACATCTAAGTCATCACCAAACTCTGGCGGTTGGGTCTCCACTACCCATTCTGAGTTTGGATCTATATCATCCAACACAATGGGATCCTTATCAGGTCTTTTGCTCATCAATTGGTTGCGCCTGAGTCGGAGGTTATACTGCACAAAGACTAGATCGTTTAACCTTTTTTGCTCTAAACGGTTTCTCTTCTTTGTGTGAATCCGCTCAAACAAAGACCAATTGCACTCACACCCAGAAGAGCTGCAGGTTTGACTTAGGACCCGTATTGCAAACCTTTGCAATAGTTTAGTATGGTTACCAAATGCCTGCAACCATTGTGCTGCAAATGTGAAGAGTCAAGGTAGTTAATAACTTAATTCAACAATTTAAACTTAATTCAAGGTAGTTAATAACTTTAAACTTTAAAAACATAAGTTAATCAAACAATGGAAATGTTTACCTGGTTGGTCTTCCTCTCTTGAAATCTTAGCAACATTATTGGCAAAGGTACCTGTGGCGGCGATGAAAGAGTTGATCTGTCGATGTATCTCCAATTGGTCCGCCTCATTTGGGACCATGCGTTCAAGGCAAGAATACAATCCATCTGCTACCTCCCCAGTCGGATCTGGATCAATATGCACTCTATACTGATACCTTTGGTTAAGTAAATATCCAGCTGCATGTATAGGGCGATGGAGTTGATTGTTCCATCTCCTATCAATGATCTCCCAAATAGGCCCATACTTGGCCACTCTATCTTTGTATGCTGCCTTTATCTGCTCCTTTGCTTGATCCATAGCTTCATAAATGTAGCCCATGGCCAATTTTTCCCCATCAACCAACCGCAACACCTTAACAAGTGGCTCAATAATTGCCACAACCTTTACTGCTCTTTTCCAAAATGAAGAGCTTTTAATTCTTTTCTTGGTGTCTTTTTCATCTTGTTTGAGGGCCCATTGGGATGAATTCCATTCATCACTTGAAAACATTTTCTCCAAGTTCTATGCTTGGGAAATGAGAGATTGCAACGTAAGGAAGTGAGTTGCAAATCTAGTAACTGCAGGCCTAACAAGCTCCCTACCTTGTGTGTGTCTCCTCATCAAGCTCAATACCCAACCGTGGTTGTAGATGTATTTGGTGATGCTTTTGGCATGCTCTATAGTGTTCTTGATCCAATCATGTTTGCATATGTCCTCAAGCATGAGGTCTATGCAATGTGCCGCACATGGAGTCCAGAATATGGTTTTATGTTTTTCCTCTAACATCTTACTAGCAAGAACATAGTTAGAGGCATTATCTATGATGATTTGTACAACATTACTTGCCCCCACCTCCTCAACAACGTCATCCAAAAGACGAAATAATAGATTTGCATCTTTCACCTGATCAGATGCATCACTTGATCTCAAAAACATCGTTCCTCGTGGGCAAGAGACAAGAAAGTTTATGAGAGTACGAACCTTCTGATCAGTCCATCCATCTAACATGATAGTGCATCCTATTTTGACCCATGACTGTTTGGAATCCTTCAAGTATTCCTCTATTGACACTATCTCTTTTTGCAAAAGAGATCCCCTCAAGTCATGCATATTAGGGCCTTTGAAGCCCTTACCAGCAGCTATAACAGCATCCCACATAGGTTGGTAATAAGAAGAGCGTGCAACATTGAAGGGGAGATCAGCATCATACCACCATCTAGCTATGTACTCATAGGCAGCTTCTTTGTATTTCTTCTTCCAATGGTCATCTAAGGTGGGCTGAACATGTGTTGGATGCATATGAGAAGCATTGGCACTAGCAGAGGATGTAAAATAGCTTTGGATGCCACCCTTCTTTTTTTATTTACCCTTCTCTTGTGTAGTTTCGGAGGGTGCAACATACCCAAAAGGATCCCTAAGATTGATAGAAGGGATAGATGAAGAGCCTTCAATTGAACCCGGAGCATAGGTCCCATCCATCATTTCAGCAAGCCTCCTCTTCTTTCCTACTTCTTCCTCTATCTCTTTTGGCCTAGCCTTAGTCTCTTCAAACTTCTTAAAATATTCTTGCACATCAGCTCTAATTTGTCCAATGACATCTAGTGGAGCTTCACATGCCTTCACTTGCCCTTTGATGGCAGCCAAGTGTTGTTTACGCTTGTAAATTCCACCACCCTTAATCAACTTCTTGCAATACTTGCAATACATAACCCCATCAACAACATCTGCATGGGCCCATGCTGGATCTTTTGCTTTTGGGGCCATTTCAAAATCCGGATAGGTTGAAAGTTGAAACAACAATGAGCATTAATTCCTCAAAAAAACATAATAAAAAAACAACATTAATTCCTCAAAAAAAAGTCTAAGTTCTAACATGGATCATCATAGTAGGCACATTTTTTAAATTTCATTGAGAACTGAGAACTTTTAAATGCATTGTTATTTGATCATAGTAGCCACATTTTTTTAATTTCAAAGTTTGAAAGGGTTATGGCAAAAAATGTCATATATGTTATCTTTAAGTTTGTTTTTGGGAGAATCAAGGCCTATTTGAAAAATAATTTGGGAGAATCAAGGCCAATTTTTCATATATGTTATCTTTGAGTTTTGAAAGAATAGTCAAGGGTCGTATGGCAAAAGACTGATAAGAATTGTCATATAGAAAATTATTTATTGTTATGGAAATTAAAGACCGGTTAGCCACAAAAACATGCATAAATGTAACCAAGCTAGTACAATGATGGAATATGGTTATTTAAAGTTTTGCCATTTGGCATTTACTCACTTGTTTGCTACTATGTGACTGTCCAGACTCCACAGTGCTGTGGCTTGCCCACTCCAAACTTCAGAGCTCTGCTGTTAAGCCACTGTCCACAGTGCTGCCCACTCCATAGTCCACACCTTGAAAATAAAATGAGTCAAACGATAAACCCCATCCAAGTCCTTGGCACTTGCTCCACGTTTCAACTTTTAAACAAATAAAATGATTCTCAACCAGTCCAAGTTCTTTTTTGTAGTTGTGCACTGTTGGGTAGTTAGGTTAGGGAATGGGATAGGTTAGGAGTCAGGACCTAGGTTAGGGAACCGTATAGGTTAGTAAAAATTTTAAAAATAAAAAAAAAACAAAGTAAAAAATTAAAAAATGTGACTTTTTCCAAACCGGACCGGTCAGGCTCGAACTCGGCCGGTTGGACTGGTTAGTTACCGAACTGGACTGGTTTGGTACCAAACCGGCCGGTTCGATAACTAACCGGTCCTTGATCCGGTTAACCTGCCGGTTTGACCCGGTTTGGTTCCGAACCGGTGAACCAGCCAGTTCCGAAATCGATTTGGCTGATTTTTCAAACTATGGTTTAGATGGATTATATGCATGATTATGACTTAGCTTGTATTATATTGTGTTATGGTTATCATTGCTCTTATATTCATCTTTGTGACATGTATTAACATATAGTGTCATGATCTGATTGTCATAATTATATGGACTTGGGTGTATTTGTATTATGTATTGATGTCCCTACTTAGACTTGGAAGTTCCTGATCTATACTCATTGGTTTTACCCTCCTTAGGGAGAATAGAGGTAGTCATTCCCACCATGGTTTTGGCTTGCTAGTGTTGGCTTCATCTTTCAATGTCTCCACCCATCCATTACCTTCCAGTTTTGTTTTTAACCCGACTTACTACTTGACTTGTGGCATGGAAGACCTTTCCCCGCTAGAACCTTTGTTGGACAAACCTCCCTATTTATATTGTGTCTCGGCTTTGAGTTGGTGACAGAACTTACCTTTGGTGAGTTGGATTGTATGCCTAAATCATTCAGGTCAGTTGTCTCGATGTTTGGCATTGTGCCGAACTCCCCCTAGTCACTTGAGATGTTGTTGGCTAAAACTGAAAGCTCATGTACTACCTGTATTGGAAATGTTTATATGCGCCCATGGAAAATGAAAATGCTAAAACTGTGTTTCTTAACATATGTGAAAAAAGGGCAAGAGCAATGAAATGCTAAAATACTCCTTGAAGGGTATAAGAAAAGGTCCAAAAAGCAATGGTTAAATATATGTTATATCCAAATATTGCTGACCTTATAAATTTGAATATGTCCTAGATGAAAGCTACAATTAGTTGTGCTTTTAAGCACTGGTGAAGTCCCCAAAAGGACATATAGGCCAAAAAGGCCATGGAAATAAAATTGATGATCCTAATGAAACTGGATCAAGCTTGATGTAGACATGATGCCTAAGTTGAATAAGCACTCTCTGAACAACTCAACCATTTGTGAGGCACTGCCATTCCTCGTGTTGTTGTTTGTCCAGCATGTGATTATAGTGAGTTTTTCCTTTCCATATCCAAAGTGTCATGATATTAAGAAGGAAGTCATCATTTTCCCTATCCTTGTCAATTTCAGCCTTCACCCTTCACTAGCAAATTGACTACAGCTATGAAGTGAGTATAGTCGTGAAAGTCTGGTCCGAGTAATAATAAATAAAACCCTATATATGTATTTGGTTGATGTACCACCAGTGAAATGACTGCTACTTGTTGTGATTGTTGCGTAAATGAGTTGTAGAGCATGTCTTAGCCTTATAACACTTGCAGTAGGTGGATGATAGTCTGAGTTATATTATTGGTATCTGGTCATTTACAAATGGTTATATTGTCTATTAGATATGGTTGATGATCAGGTAGAGACCTGAGAGGGGTATGAGTATACACCCTAGATGTATTTGGACTCTCTAAGTCTAATGAGATAGTTTGTTTTTAGTTTTGGGCATTTGCAGAGCTGGTCAGGCTCATTTTAGTCTCTGAATGCAGTTTTGCTTCACGGGATGATGTGTCTGAGCAGGGAGATGTTTTTATTGGATCTCCTAGGGCGCTGTATGGGGCATAGGGGGTGCAGCCACTTGATTGTACCATAGTACCCCCATCCTAGAGAGCCTGGTGGGCTTAGTTTGACAATGTAGGCACCCTAAGAGGCTGTTTTGGTAGGTTCACGTTTCCCGAGGCAGATTAAAAAATGATTAAATGGCTATTGAAGAAATCGATTTGGGCTACTAAGGCAAGAAAATGACATGGGATGAGTCATGATGATGAGAGTGATTTCCTCCGCACCTTCTCCAACATTTGCAACACCTGATTGGGCCCACACCTATATTTTGGGCATTTTTATATTATTTTCTGGAGCTTTTGGGAGGCTCACAATTTCCTCAAGGAGGCACAAAGTCAAAAAATTAAAATATTATATTATTTTATTGTGCCATGGGGCACCCAAAGGGAGTTAGTTAACACTCCATGGACTCACCATGTGCTTCATTTATTTCTTGTTGAGTGAGGTACCCTCTTTATGGGTGATTTAGTCCACTTTGATACTTTATGGTTATATTGATCCATGTATTGTATGTTGAGCTCATCTCAACCATTGATTAGAACATTTTATCTTTTAATCTTAGCCACTCGTTTTGAAAGTGGTTAGGATTTTGGTTCTCTCGTTCCTGTTTAAAGGAGAGAGCTTTTCATTTGTAAGGGGTCTCTGGCTCTTGGATCTGATTAATAGAAAGATTTTTTGTGGATATTTTCTAGATCTGCTATGCATCTGATGTTCTTCGGTGGTGATTGGAAAATCTTTTGCTTCCTAGCATTCGAAATATTTTGTTAGATCTATACCTTTTTTCGGGATCTTTGTCTTGCCTACAGGAGGGTGTTTTCAGCTGGAGCGTTTTGGTAGGGAGACCTCAACTCGCTTGAATTGTTTCCGTCTTGTATCAGGGGGTTTTCATTAGCTTCATTGTGATCTATGATTACATCTTGCCCCTTTTCTGTAGATCTATCATTTTTCTTTCATGGTACAACAAATCTGATACTATTGAAGTTTGCTTGTGCGGGATAGGGGGCCGCATTGGTCACTTGGAGCACAACGTTGGTCCTAGAACTCACTCATATCTTCCAGAATTGATCGGGATGGGTGGGATCATCATCATCAAGGCATCTACAAGCATTTCCAAGTAAGATCTAATAGGCAAGTCTCTTCTCTTTCAGATCTCAATCCATTGTACCTGCTTTTCTTCAATTTTTTCTAAAAAACTCCTAAATAATAAAAATCCAAAAAAATACTTAATCGGGGAACCGCTTGATCTTTGAACAAACCATTTCTAGGTTTTGTAGATCAGGAATGCCCCTCACTGAATCATCCTCAACGCTATCCAAATTGTGACTGGTTTTCCCTAGATCTGACTTTCTGAGTGCTCAAACCCTAGCACCTCCACTGAAATTTTGACTTTTTCCAGAGTTGACTTTTTTCGAAAAATAATCACATGGGTTTGTAGATCAGGTCTCCCTCATTCCAGAACACCCCCAACGCTGAGCTAGTTCCTGCCAGGTATCCCTAGATCTGAAAAACTGACTTTCAGCATCCTAGCTTCCCTCATCAGGTTCTGACTTTTCCAGCTCTAATTTTTTGTGAAATTTTCTGACTTGGGTTTGTAGATCGGGCCATCCTGATCTCATCTCCACTCCAACGCTGAGCTGATAGTCTCCTGGATGCCCTAGATCTGCAGATCTTCCTCTTCAAACCCTAGCGCTAGCCCTCCTTCTGCTGGTTTCCCTGTAACCTGAATCTTCTGGGCCAAATACTTTTCTGGGTCCATAGATCAGGGCATATCCTAGGTGGGTTCACTTAAACGTTGTGCTGATACTGACTCCATTACCCAAGGCTGAACAGGCACTGATCTCCAAGCATAGCGCTAGCCCCATTTGGACCTCTTTCCCCCGAGAGTTGACCATTCCTTGATAACTCAGGTAACCTGACTTTTTCATATCTCTTACTGAGTCTATCTCTTTGGTATTAGACAGTCCCAACTTTGTCCTTACTCACTCTATCTCAGTTACGTTTCCCAAGACAGCGGTTATCTTCATCAGTTGCTAGTACCTCAACCCTAGATCTAGTATTACCCCTATAGGTCACTTTGGATCAACCCTCATATGATCGAAACCCTCATCCAAAGCCCAAGTCCACTTAGTATCTTCATCCATAAATCTAAGGTTTCCAATTACCTTACACCTTACGTACCTCAAGCCATACTTGATCTGATCTGGTGTTTAGGTTTGATCTCTCCTATCGGGAGTAGATCTGGGTCTCCATTGTTGTTGTCTTGGACTTAGATAACATAAAGTGAAGACTGCCTTTATTAGCGTGACAACCATCCATTTGGGAGTCTAGGAAGTCTTGGTTCCACCTCCTTAGTTGCTTGCCCCTCTACCATCCATCCTGGATCCACCTCACACAGGCAACTACAAGGTTGGTGATAACACTTGTGAACATCTTCTCAAGAGTATTGTTCCCCAAGGCACGACGGGGACTCTTGTTCTAAAGGTAAACAACTGTACTACATGCCTTTGCCCAAAGAAAGAAAGGAAGTGACTGATCATGTAACATGGCTCTCCCTGCTCCAACAATAGATCGGTTCTTCCTTTCTGCTCAGGAGTGTATGGTACTGGCAACTATCTCTGAATGCCCTCCTGTCTGCAATACTCATCGAACTCCTTGGAGGTATACTCACCCCCGTTATCTGATCTGAGTGCCCGAATCCTCCTCCCAGTGCTTTGAACTCTTGGATCCTCTGCAAGACCTCCTTAGATTTCTTGCTCCTCAAGAAGTACATCCAGATCTCCCTGGAATGGTCATCAATGACTGCCACATAATACTTAAAACCTCTCAGAGAAACAGATGACATAGGACCACACAAGTGAGAGTATATCAAATCAAGTATTCCTGCTGACCTGCTATCACTGCTCGTAAAAACAGTCTTGGTGTACTTTCCCAAAGCACACCCCCTGCATACATCATTGTGCTCAGTGCTGAACTCAGGAAACCTTGTAACCATTTACCTCAACATCCTCAAAGCTGAATGATGCATATGAGCCATCCTCCAATGCCATAGCTCACAAAGCTCACTGCCACTACTATGTGTCAAAGCATGCTGGGGCTAAAGCCTGAAACAAGAGCTCGTACAGTTTCCCACATCTGACTCCAATGGTTTAAAAGGCAGATGGTCCTACAATCTTGGGAAAAACACGCACATGTCCATCTAGGAAAGACACCCCAAGGCCCCTATCCTCGATCATGGAAATTGATATCAAGTTCTTCTTCATCCCAGGTACAAACAATACGTCCCTTAAAGTCATGGGACTCATGGACTCTCTCTGAAATATAATGGTCCCATGCCTAAGAGCTCTGACAACTGTGGCATCCCCCAACACGACCTCCACATCTAACCTTTCCTATGAAAGATTGGAGAACATCTCTCGAGCACCTGTCATGTGACTCGAAGCTCCACTGTCAATATACCACGTGCTAGTGGTGGATGCACTGAAAGAATGGCTAGTTAACAACGAATACTCCCTCTTAATATCAATGTCTGCACTGATGATGATGTATGCTCTCTCTCTATCAACATGCCCAGCACGGAGAGAAAACTCTCTCAAATCTAGATGTAAACTCCTCAACCTCTATTGAAGTTGTTGTCTGCTACTGCTTCTTCTTCTTCTTCTTCTTCTGTGGGCACTGTCCAGCATAGTCCCCAAGCTTCTGACAAGCAAAGCACTTTACAATGCTCAAGTCCTTCTTCTGTCCATCCTGCTGCTTAGCCCCACACTTCTTGGGGCCCTTCTTGAACTTCTTCTTCTCTTGGCAGTCAAAGCCACATTCTCTTCATCCTCCCTGCTAGTAGAAGAGTTTCCCTGCACAAGACCTCTCTGGGTCTCCTCGTGAACAAAATCATCCCAAATCTTGTCCCAAGAAAGCAAGTTCTCCCTGGCTACTATAGCCTCCACAAAAACATGCCAAGGCTTTGTAACCCCATTTAAAGTTGTCCGCACTAGCTTAGAACCAGGAACAACCTCCCCTACTGCTGCAAGCTCATCTCTCGCTTGAGAGATCCTAGTAAGGTAGTGAATCACTCCCTCAGCTTTGGCCATCTTGATACTTTTCAATCTCTCTCAAAACCATTTTCCTACTTTCATTTCAGCTTTGAAACAAGTTGGTCAAAGCATTCCACATCTAATATGCACGAGTTTTACTAGAAATGTGTGGGATCACATGATCTTTAACTGCATCTAGAATGATCCTTCTAGCCTTAATGTCCTTCTTGTTGAAGAAAGAAAGTGCTTGTGCATCGGTGAAAGTGGGAACAACAATAGTATTTGATGTTGTATTGTTAACCACTTCATCCCATAACTCGTTTTCCTCAAATATAAGCACTAGTCTAGCTTTCCATGAGACAAAATTCCCAACACCATCAAGACTATCCTCCAACCTAAGTCCTGTTGCCATTTTCACTCCAAAGTTCAAGTCTCAACAAGGTGTTGCCCACTGACAGTCTGAAATTTTTCACTGTGTAAAATTCTGCTCTTTCTCTAACAAAACTCTGATACCATGTAAATTTTTCAGCATTCTCCCAACCCGGTTTCAACCACCATTTTCATCATAGTTTAATGCCCAACCCAATTTACTCTTAGCTGCAAATTAAGTCATTTCTCATAAACAATTTATGACAGAAACACAAGAAGAATTTTTCTACTTTTAATGAGCAACAATTAAAAAAACACAGTCACAGATGAAAAATTAGACTAAGAAATTTTTGGTTAAATGACCCAGGCAAAACCCAAACCTCCTCGAAAAACCTGTTCTAGAGAGAGAGAGAATTTTATTTTCTTGCATTAAAATCAAAGTACAACAAAAACAGAGATGACCTTATCTCAACCACAGTGCTCAGCAAAATTGAACGAATTCAAAAATTTTACAGTTAAAATTTCTGCCAACTCGCTACCTTGAAAACTGTGCCAAATTGACTGTATGGACTGCCTCGATTTTCGTGCCCACCGATGGACTGCCTCGATTTTTGTGCCCACTGTACAGAATTTCGTGCCCAGGAAAAAATTCTTCTTCTCGAAAATCGTGCCCAAAAAAATTTGCCTCGAAAAATGTGCCCATAATTTTTCTTGGGAAACATCTTGTACATAAATGTACTTTCTGCTGCTGTACGATCTTGGGAAACGTGCCCTCTACTCTTCTCTCTCAACCTGCAATTTTTCTCCTTCTGTGCTCTCCAACTCTCATGAAAAACAGAATGAGACTCAAATGCCTTCCCTTGCCTTTTTGGTGTCTAAATGAGGAATTTGAATAGTCATCTAATCCAAGGGCCCAAAATGAATTAGATGGATGGATGAGATTAAATGCACTTTTAATTCTCTCCAAAATTAATTTCACCCACCTCACTTAAATTTATCAAAAAGTCACTTTATTCTCTAAAGTGAAAATTAAAACTCATCTCAAGTTATTAATTGCAAGGGTCACTTTAACTTTTTCCCTTTTAATAACTTAGGCAAGAAAATCACTAGGGGTACAAAAACCAACAGATAGAAGGAAAAAAAAACCCGAAAAAAAATGCAGCTCTATGGCCATCATTCAATCACCAAAGAAGCAAAACTCACCTACCTTCACCAAGAAAGATCAAACAAGACTTACTTGAGATTTGTGTTATTCCAACAATTCCTAGCATCCACCATGCATGAGTCTAGACCCTAGAGAGCATCCAAATCTATCCATAAGCCAAAGAAGAAGATCATCCAAGAGGTGTGCATCACTTCCCAAAAGCCCTTATTACAGTAAAAGAGCAACATAATGTAATTTTATCCCTTGTGTTGTGATTTACAAATGAGTGAGGAGGATTATTTATAGCCTTACAAGTTACAACCTCAATTTTACAAATAACCATGCCTACAAGCCCTTAAAATGTCAACATAAAAATATAACATGAAACAATATAAAATAATCTAAGACATGGGTAACTTGGGGAATTTTCCCCCAAAGTTACCAAAATTGATGAAAATAGCTAAAATTGAGCAAATGGCTCCACTTTGAAGGATGGAGTGAGGAGAGCGAAACGCCATGCCTCATATAACCCCAACAGTGCTGAAAAACCCTCAACGCTCCCCCTCAAATCTAGCTTTAAGGCCTAGTAGCTAGGATGACATCATCAATGCGCTCGACCCAAGGTGTAATGTCCTCTTCCAATTAAGCACCCAAAAACACATGTTAACCTATTTAATTCCCATAGGTTTGAGCGGGTATTAATGAAGAAGGGAATTGACTGAGGACTAATAGTAGCGGGAGTAGAAAAGAACATCACTTCAGTGTTATTATGTCATCGGTAGAATAAAGAAGGCCATCGGAGCGGTTATCGACAAGTATGCAAAGCATGCGGGCCTTAATTCATCTTGAATGAGCCAACAAAGAATTGGGTTGCATGCATGGAAAGTTAAGTCATGCAAAACCCAATGTTATAAAAGAAGACAAGTCGAACCAAAAAGGCATCAATTGTTATTATTCACTTTTGAGAAATAGGTTTGAGAGCTCAGCAAGCAAGTTGGGGTTGAGGGTGTGAATCTTCAACTAGCAAGTGTTTTTGGCAGTGAAATCTATCTACCTTAATCACTTTCAAAGGTATATCATCCAGGTCTTTCCTTGCACTTCAAAGATTTTCACTACTGTTATCACTCCAGGAAACTCCTCTAGGTTGCAACACAAGGATGCTTGGTAACTTAAATGTTTTTATGATTTTTCTAACTGGATCAAGTCAGGTGACCTACAGGACCTCACACTCTCAAGACATGCATGAAACTCAATCAAGGATAAGGCTTTTAACTACCATTGTTCATAGGTTTGATAATATGGTGCAGGGATGGAGAACTTATCATGCGGGCAAATTCATACATAAAACAGTTATATATAAATGGCTAATCACAATAAGGAAAGTACTTGTAATTCAAATCATCAATATACAGATAGGATGACAGCTATCAGACATCAAATAACATGAATAAACCTAAACAACACATTCAAGCATAAGCACAAAATAGGTAAGAAATGGAAGCTGAACATATGATAGCAAAAGAGCTTATATTAGGTCATGAGCAATATGAGAAGCTTGACAATAGTAATGGTCTACAAGCCCCCGAAGTCGAACATTTTCTATAACATAAGTCTTAGGCTTTATAGCCTTTACACAAATATTCAGATCCTGAAAAATTGGATCTGATTTACTAAAAATAGACAAAATAATTGTTTTTTGCAGAATTAGGTCAAAAAACCCTAATTTAACTACTAGTCTATCTAACTTTAAAACTCGTTCACTGTTTGAACCATAGTTACATATATCGGCGATATATCGGCGATATCGCGATATATCGCGAGTCATTCCCCTTGGCGATATATCGCCACTAAAAAATCGCGATATTTTCGATATTTTGAATATATCGCGATATATTCAATATGTCGCGATATATTGGGAATATATCGGGACATTTTGGAAAATATTGCCCTGCTAAAAAAATTTGCAAAAAATTTGAAAAAGATATTTTGAATATATCGCGATATATTCAATATGTCGCGATATATCGGGAATATATCGGGAGATTTTGGAAAATATCGCCCTGCTAAAAAAATTTACAAGAAATTTGAAAAAAAATTCATGGGTTAAGTTTTTGGTAGTGTTATTAAAATTAAATATATTAAATTCTTAAAGTAATAAATGGTAATATTAAATTCTTAAAGTAAAAGTGACATTCTCCTTTACTTTCATTTTCTATCCTTTTACAGTGGAACTCGATATTTGATCATGATCCACCATTTGACATATTATGCATCTTATATATGAGTTGTATTTTAATATTTATGTGAAAATGTGTTTATTTGATGTTGTAGTTGCTTTAGATGTCAAAAAAATTGAAAAAAAAAGTTTATTTTTGTATTTTTTAATGCAAAACGACATTTGCCGATATTTTCCGATATTTTCGCCGTTGCTGCCGATAAGTTTCATTCCGGACCCCCGGCGATATATTCGCCGACACGATATATGTAACTATGGTTTGAACCCTTTGATGACTGCAGTGAGTACTGGGGATAAAGCTGTAACTAGTCCTCTGCTAGATAAGTCATTGTTTGCTAAAACAGGTAGGGTTTGTGACCCTTTCTTCTTTGATGTAACTGCAAAACTGGACCATACCTTCTCTGATGGGGTTATTCAGTGCCTTTCATCTTTATACTTCATCCCTGAGCTAGTTATGTTCACCCAAAACTGGTCTTTTGTGCCAAAATTTGATTCTGTGCCTTTTTCTGCTTTCAGTGGTTAAGGAATCAAAATTTCGGGTCTGTTAGCTGCCGAAAGCGCTGCTTTCGGTGGCTAATGAACTGCTTCAGCGTCTTCCTAAGCCATCGAAAGCCCTGTTTTTGCAAAATTTTAAGCAACCTCCCAATTTACACTTTTTAGTTTTGTTGCTTACTTTCTGACCTTTCTTCAGCTTTCTCAACGTTTGGAAGATCAGCAGCATCTTGGATCAATTCTAGATTCTGAAGGCTTACCGCTGCTTCAGCTAGGGTTTCTAGTGCAAAATGAGTGCTAGGGTTTGGTCTGGAATTCTTCACCTGCAACCTCAGAAGCCTGATCATTCTGTACAGCTTGGTGTTGTCCTTCATGTATCTTAGGTTTCTTCTTTTCAGCAAGATATACATTCCTCTCATCTCCAGGAAAGAATTGTGCAACTCCTTAGTCCTCTTGGTCAACATGGCATTATTCCTTTTTATCTCTCTTTCTAAAACTTCCAGCTCATACACTTGTCTCAACAACTGGTTTACTTTCTGTGCCTTGGGCTTGCTAGAGGAAGTTTTTCCACTAGTTCACCCTGATCTTTTGATGTGGGTGATGGAAGTTCTTCATTTTCTGCTACCACCCACTCTGCTAGGTCAGCACCTTCCTCCCTTTCTTCTTTTGAATCTGAGTAGGGCAGGTTCAGAATGTTTTCACTTTGTGCTATGATTTCCTTGCCCTTTTCACTGAAGTCTAGGTTTCTTTTAGCCTGCTTGGTTTTAGAAGGGGAAGAAGGTTGATCTACTGTTGCTGGTGAAATAGCCCTTCTTTTTCTCTTTCCACTCCTATGGGTGGTGGATTTCTTCGAAGGAGACTTTCCCTTCTCTTCTGGTTGTAGGCCTGTTTCAAAACCATTCCAAAACAAAAAATGTGTCCATGCCATATTTCTGCTCTTCAGCAATTCTTGAATAAGGAGTTGTATAAGGCCATGGTGAGACAATCTTCCAGCAATCTTAGTTGGCTGAGCCTTCACCTAGTGTGCCATTTTTGCCAGGCTCTTATGTAAGTAGAAAGGTAAATTTAGAGGACTCTTTCCTTTAAAATGGTTCATTAGTTTGAAATGATATATCATTGCCCTGGTGTATCTACCTTCACAAGTTATATATACCACAATGGCTTTCAGTAATTACTGCCACCTCTCTTTTAGCAAGGTGGATGGAACACTTTTCTTCCACATCACCTCTCTGTGTTCGGGCTTTAAATAGGATCTGAACTCCACATTTTTAGTAATGGTGGTTCTAAACCACTTCTCCCCAGTTCTTGGGAGTTCAATCACCTCTGCAATTAGGGTTTCATCCACCATGAACTCCTCCTTGCCTATCAGTGCCTTGGAGCCATTGAAAGAGAGGGCAAATGCTTCAGCAACCTACTGGTGTGAACCTTGAATTTTCTCACAAAATTTGTAGCAGCTTGCATCTTTGAAGAACTGGCAGACTTCTGGATGTGATTCCAGGTAGCTGATGTCTCCTAGTTCTTGCCTAAGAGCCGGCCCTCCTTTCTTCATTTCTGAATTGTGGTCCTGAGTGCCTGCAAAAATCGAATTCAATTTTTGTGGAAGAGGTTAGCAGGCTGATTTTCAGAGGTGTCCTCGAGTAGTAAGGATGCATGTAATCGAAGGTGGAGTGTACTGGAGGTAAGGCACTGATTCTGAGGGGTTAACTACTTGGTAAGTGCTTGAGAGAGAGGACGATAGCTTCTAGTGATATCTACGAGACAACTTGCCCAGTAATCATTTTTTTTTAATTTGAACTTGGTATTCAGTGGAGATTTATTGTAGTCGTGGGACAGAAGGAGGGTAGATTAGGGTTATGATTCCCATTAGTCAGGTCAGATCAATAACGACCTCTTCAATCATCAATTGATGCCTTATTGCAGTTGCCCCATCCTTTCGATGGTTTATCGTGCCAAATCATGACCTGTCTTATGCTAACGAGTTTGATTTGATGGACAGGTAACCGTTTCCTCTTTTGGCCTTTTCGGTGGTTAAGAGCATCTAGGGTTTTGTCTGCTAGTTGCCGAAAGTTGAGCTTTCGGTGGCTAATGAACCGCTGACACGTTCACCCAAGCCACCGAAAGACGCCCTTTCCAAAAACGTATTTTATTGGCTTTCGGTGGTTAATGTCTTCATGCCATCACTCGCTAAGCTGCCGAAACCAAAACTCTTCGGTGGCTAATGAGTGCTTGAAAATCTCGCCTAAGCCACCGAAAGTCCTTTTCCCAGAATTTTAACAAATAATGTAATGAGCCAGCTTTCGGTGGATAATCATGGTTCTGCGTTAAACTGTTTGCTGCCGAAACCAAAGCTTTTCGGTGGCTAATGAGCTATTGGAAAACTCGCCTATGCCACCGAAAGCTAAAACTTTTAATTTTATCACATAATAGATCATCAGAGATCCTCATTTTGTTAGTCACCCTAATATCCTTCATAATATGACTTGAAATCTTCATCCTATCAAAAAATAAATCGTCTAAGTGAACTTATTGAAAATTAAATTTATTTTGGAAGATAACATCTGGCTCCTACTTGGGGATGGGAACCTTCCTGTGAGGTCCCAAGAACCCGAGACCAAAAATGCCTTTCCTGGAAAACAAATAAAAAATTAAAACTATTTTCTACTGTTCCATTGGGCATGGAGTTTATTTTGTAAGCAAAAACAACCTATCAACTAATATTTTACAATAATAAGGCCTCAGAGTCTCAGATAAAATAGAGTTTCAAAAATCGCCCATTTACTAGGCCATCAAACACCTCCTCCCCTTCCACATTTTGCAACTTGAAGGTGTTGTTGTGTTGTATCTGAGCTATCACAAAAGGGCCAATCCACAGAGAGTCAAACTTTCCATGTTTTCCCCTTGTCTTTCCTGACAGTATCCCACTTAAGGACCCAATCTCCAACCTGAAAATTGTCCATTGTTGCCCTTTTGTCAAAAATAACCTTGATCTTTTGTTGATGAGCTTCTGACTTTCCTATCACTTGTTCCCTGATCTGCTGTAACTCCACTAGATCCATCATCATCCTCACCATATCATTTGGTTCATCTTGCTCTTCCTGAAAGAATTTTGCCATTGGCAGAATAAGCTGAATGGGAAAAATGGCCTCAGTACCATAAACTAACTTGAAAGGAGAAGTCCCAGTCCCTATAGATCTTTTGTCAGTTACCCTATCAGCCCACAGAGCAAACTTTAGCTTAGAATCCTAGCTTTTCTGATTTGTCTCCAATAGTTTTCTGATGATCCTGACTAGGCTTTCGTTAGATGACTCGGCCAGGCCATTTCCTTGAAGGTAATAAGATGTGGAATGCACCAGTTGAATGCCCATTGACTTACACATGTTAACCAATGCCCCGGCT
This sequence comes from Pseudotsuga menziesii, assembly GCA_001517045.1. NCBI lineage: Eukaryota > Viridiplantae > Streptophyta > Pinopsida > Pinales > Pinaceae > Pseudotsuga > Pseudotsuga menziesii. The sequence goes on from LPNX010966192.1 coordinate 24,944, forward strand.
TTGAAAGCTGGGGCATTATCAGTTACTAGCCTTACTGGGGAACCAAACCTAATACAGATGTTTTCATATAAAAACTTCATGATGACTTGATGAGTTGTATTCCTGGTAAGTACTGCCTCTATCCATTTTGTAAAATAGTTTGTGGATGCTAGGGTTTATTTGTGCTGACCACTGGATGAAGGATTAATTTCACCTATGAAATCCAGACCCCATTGCTGAAAATGACCATTCACTACAATAGGTCCAAGGGGCAAGAATTTGAGCTGTTGCTTCCTTATAAATCTTTGGCATTTGTCACAGGCTCTGACAAAGGTACACACATCAGAAAAAAGAACAGGCCAATAATACCCAGCCCTCATAATCTTGTGGGCTGTGGTCTTCCAGTAATGGTGGCTTCCGCATGTGCTTGAATGAAACTGATGCATGACCTGAACTAACTCTTCTTTATCTAGACATCTCAACAAAACACCAGACAGATCTTTCCAATACAACAGTTTATCAATTACACAAAATTTGACAGACTTCAACATAAGAGCCCGTGCATGATTGAAAGTAAGCCCAAGAGGAAACTCTCATTTTTGTAGAAAATGAATAATACCTGAGTACCACTCACACGAGGATAAGTTGTCAGCTACTTGTTGAATGTCCTTCTGATCCTGAACTGCTTCTCCTGCTACTTTAGTTTGCAAATTTGCTGAAGTTGCACAAATGAAATTTATCTCCGAAAGGTCCCAGTTTTCTTTAGCCATGAGTTTGGCCAGACCTTGGCCTTTCACTAATTTGGTGGGCTTTACCTCTATGTCAAATTCAATAAGTTTGGCAATCCACTTTGCTCTCTTTCCATCAATGTCATGCTGAGTCAACACATCCTTTACAGCAGCTGAAGGGACATAGGCAAGGACCTTTGCATGTAGAATGTAAATCCTGAAAGTTTTCAATGACTTGATGAGGTCATAAGCTTGTTTTTCAATGGGATCATACTTCAGTTCAACATCCCCTAATGTCTTGTTGAAAAATGCAATTGGGTGATCAAGACCTTCACCATCCTTTTGTAATAGTACTACTGCCACTGTGTCATAGGATGCAAAGGAGAAGATATAGAAACCCTTGGTATAGTCTGGACTAATCAGAGTGGGAGCTTCCATGATAGCCTTCTTGATATCTTCAAAAGAGCTACTTGCTTGCTCAGTCCATTTGATTTCTGCATCCTTTTTCAACATAGCTGTTATGTGCTTTACCAACTCAAAAAAGTTAGGGATGAACCTCCTGACAAAATTTATCTTACCCAAAAACGACTGAATATCCTTTTTCGACCTAGGTATGGACAACCTCTGGATAGCTTCAACTCTAACAGGATCAATCTTCATACCTTCAGCTGAGACTATGTGACCTAGGAGTTTGCCCTTACTGAGCGCAAATTTAGACTTCTTTGGGTTCAGTGATATCCCAAATTTTCTACATTTCATAAATACCCTCCTCAAGTGCTGCAAATGGTCTTCATGGTTGGGGGAGTAAACAGTGAGGTCATCCAGGTATATAAGCACAAATTTTTCTTTCAATCCTACAAAAGCTAGGTCCATGGCCCTTTGGAAAGTGGCCCCAGCATTCATCAGCCCAAAGGGCATTTTAGCATACATGAAGGTACCCCAAGGAGAGGTAAAAGCGGTCTTCTCTTGGTCATCAGGGTGTACAGCAACTTGGTTGTATCCGAAGAAACCATCCAGGAAAGACATGACACTAGCCCCCGAGACTCTTTGTAACAGATGTTCCATCTTGGGTAGGGGATAGTTATCTTTCTTGGAGCATTTGTTCAGATTTCTGAAGTCCACACACAACCTAATCTCCCCATTCTTCTTCCTTACCACCACTAGGTTTGCAATCCATTTGGAGTACCTAAGGGGAATGATGATTTTGGCTTTGAGGAGCTTATGGATTTCTTTTTCAATCACAGGCAGTAGGAGAGGACTGATAGATCTCAGCTTCTGTTTGAAAGGGATGGTGTCCTTCTCTAAGGGGATCCTGTGTTAGATTATATTAGTGTCATAGGTTTTCAAGTCACTGTATTCCCAGACAAAGATATCAGTAAATTCTTTTAGCAGGCTGCAAACTTTGGACCTCTGATCAACAGTCAACTCAGTGGATAGATTTATTAGTTTTGGATGACTTTGGCTACCTATGTTTTGCTCTTGGACAACAGGCTCCTGCTCCTTTTTGGTAGGTTTGATAGGGATATCGTTATGATCAAATAGCTCTTCTAAGGGTACCAGACCCAAAGGTATATAATTGCTGGGTAACTAAACAATATTCTGATCATCTACTTTATCTTTCAACTTGAGCTTCTAGGATTCTTCCATATTTAGGTTTTCTTGATCTATATGCATATCGAAGAATTCATCTACGACCTGGAGGAATTTACTAAGCTCATCATCATTCTCAAACACCTTCCAAAATTTTACATTATCAGGTAGGGAAGGTTTGTACTTGACTTGGATATCATAGCTGAGCCTAGGAGGTAAAGGAGGAACAAACAGACTTGCAGAGACAACAAGGGAATCAGCCAAGTGATTCATAGCCCTAGGTATATATGAGAGTTCAAAAAACATGAAGGAGTCTCTGAGTTTCCATACCTCATCCCTGTAAGCCTTCAGTCTGACATTCTTTGCTTGAAAGGTGTTGTTTACCTGCTGTATAATAAGATCTGCATCTCCAAAGATTTTCATGCACATGATCCCCATTTCCTTGGCAGCCTTCACCCCTAACAACAATGCTTCATATTATGCTATATTGTTAATAGTTTTAAAATCCAGCTTATAAGACAACTGAATAGTCTCTTTAGATGGAGAAATCAACACTACACCTGCACCTGCTGAGGCTTGGGTACTAGCTCCATCAAAATACATGCTCCAAACTGAGGTGGTCACTTCTTCAGGCTGCTGATAGATGGGCTTTGTAAGCTGGACTAGTATTTGCTGGGAATCATCTATCTGCAAAATGCATGACCCAAAATCTGTGTCTACTGCATAGATGGGGTGGTTCACAGAATTCTTTTCATTGCTTATGATGTAGGCAAGCTGATTCTCTCTGTAAAGCCTCTTGGTCTCCCCCCCAAACATTGGGATTGTAGCGTATGTAAGGTCCATCTGAAGGGTACCACCTAGCCTTTTACTCCATGATCAAGACAGTAAGAGACCAAATTTAGGAGGGATGTCAGCCACTACAATGTCCATCACTATGCTTTTTGAGGGTAGCTAAGATAGGTTTACAACGAGGTCTTTGATGAGGCCCAAGCACTTGACCTTCCTAGAGTCAAAGGAGAACAGATCATGGTAGGGTTTTGTAATGCTGAGGCCAAGCTCATCCATCACAGCTTTTGGCATTAGGTTATGGGAAGCTCTTGAGTCCAACAAACAGTTATGAAGGACTTTATCATGGGTATTCAGAGATATGTAGAAAGGTGGGCAAGACTCATCCAGCTCTTCAATCATAGGGCCTAGTGTTACAATGGGTTTATCATCTTGCAGATTGACAAAGTCAGTGTCTATCTGTATTTTCGGTTGGAGGGATTTCAGTATTGATTATTTGAATGAATCATTCTTCATTAGCTCTATTAATGGGAAAGGGATCTTCAATTTCTAAATCTCTGACTCAAAGTTGAAAAAATAATGCAGTTTATCAGAAACCCTTACCTCTTGTGATGGAGCTTTGAGTTGAACAGGATCAAGGTCTGATGACTGTACTGGCCTTTGCAGCTGTTTGGGAATGACAACCATCTTCTTTGGTGGAACAATAACCTTTTTAGCTGGAGCAACAGGTTGCTTTGCAGGAACAACATTCTTCTTAGGGGGAGCAATCAGCCTGGACCTCAGATTATAACCTCCTTGATCATCTACCTGATATATTGCTTCTTCAGTGATCTGCTCATTCATTAGGGGATTCCTCATATTTCTTCCTGTGTCAAAAAAGAGTAGTCAACTTCATCCTCCATGCAATTGATGTTGTCTTCGGCCTCTCCTTCTTCCTAAATGAACTATGGTTCTTCTTCTAGTACAGCATTCTGAAAAAGAGCTCTAATTCTCTAATCTTCAGCCTGATTCCTCTCCCTTCGAAGGATCTGGACTGGGGGGTTGTCTCTTCTGTAAGGGACAAAATTAGGGTTTTGGGGAACAAAATCACTTGGCCCTTTACCCCTCACAGGTATTTGCCCTCTGTCTTTTAGCCTTGACATTTCAGCAGTCAAATTATCCAATAATTTGGCCATTTTATCAATTTTGTTCTCTAATGAGGAAGCCCCAAGAGGGTCTGTGGGCTGCCTCTTCCTATCTATCTTTCCTTTGACCTTCTGAAATGCTACAATGTTAGATTCTACCTCTAAGGCAACATCCTGCATGAGTGATAGGGAGGCAGATCTCCTCTCTCTGAGGAGCAGGCAGAAATCAGAGTCAAAGGCATTTACATAGGTGATCTTAGCCGAGGTATCAGTTGGCTTGATCTCAGCGAGGATCTTGCTGAACATCTTGTTAAACCTTTTGGTGAAGTTGGAAACAGACTCCCCATTCTCTCTCTTTAGATTGCTAAACTCAGTGATGTAATAGAGGTGGTCTCTTCTCTCTCCCTAATGCTTCAGAAATATGTCATCTAGGGCTTCAATGCCTGCTATTGAACCAGTAGGCAGCTCCTTGAACCACTTCCTAGCCTAACCATCTAGGCTTTGTACAAACACCCTAGTCCACACATCTTCTTGTTCTATGTTTATGTTCTCAGCATAGCTGTAAAATGCTTCTAGGTGTTCTTCAGCTATGAAATCTCTTTCTCCAGTAAATTTAGGCATGTATTTGAGATAGTCTCTAGTGGGCATGGCCGAGAGGGGGTTAGGTAAATTCAGAGGTGCATACCTAGCTACCAAGATCCTTTCCATTTTGGTCAGAGGTGCAGCCATGTTGGAAATGGGTATGGAAAGGGTGGAAGAAGATACTACTAGTGTGGGAGGTAGCTGAAAGAGTGCTGGTGGTAAATTTATCTCAGTGAAGTCACCAAGGATTGGATCTTCACAAGCAGCAGTGCTTGGAGATACCCCAACCCTAAAATTTTCTGATGCATGTATAGATTCCTGAGAATCAAATGTTTCAGCAGCAGAAATAACAGCTGAAATATCTCTCAAAATACCTGATGTAGCTTCCTTTGCAACACTGGAGGTCTGCCTTAGTAAAGCCCTAGCTATTCTTAGGATCTCTTCTGGATCTGAAACCGGTGATAATGGTGGCCCTTGAGGGTTTGATCTGGTACTTTGGTCTTCTTAAAGCCACCTTATTCCAATGGAGTCACCAGATAGATGATTACAACCAAAATAGTGTCCAAAGTTTGTCTATCATCAAAGCAGGATCTATGTCGTCTCCCAGGGAAGCTGAGCTTCAGTCTCCTCTCCTTGGCAACGGCACCAATTTGTTATTACTCCAGGAAACTCCTCTAGGTTGCAGCTCGAGGATGCCTGGTAACTTAAATGTTTTTATGGTTTTTCTAACTAGATCAAGTCAGGTGACCTACAGGACCTCACACTCTCAAGACATGCATGAAACTCAATCAAGGATAAGGCTTCTAACTACCATTGTTCAGAGGTTTGATAATATGGTGCAAGGATGGAGAACTTATCATGCGGGCAGATTCATACATAAAATAGTTATATATAAATGGCTAATCACAATAAGGAAAGTATTTGTAATTCCAATCATCAATATGCAGATAGGATGACAGCTATCAGACATCAAATAACATGAATAAACCTGAACAGCGCATTCAAGCATAAGCACAGAATAGGTAAGAAATGGAAGCTGAACATATGATAGCAAAAGAGCTTATATTATGTCATGAGCAATATGAGAAGCTTGACAATAGTAAAGGTCTACAGGCCCCCGAAGTCGAACATTTTCTATAACAAAATTCTTAGACTTTATAACATTTACACAAATATTCAGATCCTAAAAAATTGGATCTGATTTACTAAAAATAGACAAAATAATTGTTTTTTGCAGAATTAGATCAAAAAACCCTAATTTAACTACTAGTCTATCTAACTGTAAAACGCATTCACTGTTTGAACCTTTTGATGACTGCAGTGAGTACTGGGGATAAAGCTGTATCTAGTCCTCTGCTAGACAAGTCATTGTTTGCTAAAACAAATAGGGTTTGTGACCCTTTCTTCTTTGATGTAACTGCAAAACTGGAGCATACCTTCTCTGATGGGGTTATTCAGTGCCTTTCATCTTTATACTTCATCCCTGAGCTAGTTATGTTCGCCCAAAACTGGTCTTTTGTGCCAGAATTTGATTCTGTGCCTTTTTCTACTTTCGGTGGTTAAGGAATCAAAATTTCGGGTCTGTTAGCTGTCGAAAGAACTACTTTCGGTGGCTAATGAACCGCTTCAGCATCTGCCTAAACCACCGAAAGCCCTATTTTTGCAAAATTTTAAGCAACCTCCCAATTTACACTTTTCAGTTTTGTTGCTTACTTTCTAACCTTTCTTCAACTTGCTCAACGTTTGGAAGGTCAGCAGCAGCCTGGATCGATTCTAGATTCTGAAGGCTTACCGCTGCCTCAGCTAGGGTTTCTAGTGCAAAATGAGTGCCAGGGTTTGGTCTGGAATTCTTCACCTGCAGCCTCAGAAGCCCGATCATCCTGTACAGCCTGGTGTTGTCCTTCATGTATCTTAGGTTTCTTCTTTTCAGCAAGATATACATTCCTCTCATCTCCAGGAAAGAATTGTGCAACTCCTTATTCCTCTTGGTCAACATGGCATTATTCCTTTTTATCTCTCTTCCTAAAACTTCCAACTCATACACTTGCCTCAGCAATTGGTTTACTTTCTGTGCCCTGGGCTTGCTAGAGGAAGCTTTTTCCACTAGTTCACCCTGATCTTTTGGTGTGGGTGATGAAAGTTTTTCATTTTCTGCTACCACCCGCTCTGCTAGGTCAACACCTTCCTCCCTTTCTTCTTCTGAATCTGAGTAGGGATTTCCTTGCCCTTTTCACTGAAGTCTAGGTTTCTTTTAGCCTGCTTGGTTTTAGAAGGGGAAGAAGGCTGATCTACTGTTGCTGGTGAAATAGCCCTTTTTTTCTGTTTCCACTCCTGGGGGTGGTGGATTTCTTCGAAGGAGACTTTCCCTTCTCTTCTGGTTGCAGGCATGTTTCAAAACCATTCCAAAAAAAAAATGTGTCCATGCCATATTTCTCCTCTTCAGCAATTCTTGGATAAGGAGTTGTATAAGGCCATGGTGAGACAATCTTCCAGCAATGTTAGTTGGATGAGCCTTCTCCTGGTGTGCCATTTTTGCCAGGCTCTTGTGTAAGTAGAAAGGTAAATTTAGAGGGCTCTTTCTTGTAAAATGGTTCATTAGTTTGAAATGATATATCATTGCCCTGTTGTATCTACCTTCACAAGTTATATATACCACAATGGCTTTCAGTAATTGCTGGCACCTCTCTTCTAGCCAGGTGGATGGAACACTTTTCTTCCACACCACCTCTCTGTGTTCGTGCTTTAAATAGGATCTGAACTCCACATTTTTAGTAATGGTGGTTTTAAACCACTTCTCCCCAATTCTTGGGATTTCAGTCACCTTTGCAATTAGGGTTTCATCCACCATGAACTCCTCCTTGCCTATCAGTGCCTTGGAGCCATCAAAAGAGAGGGCAAATGCTTCAGCAACTTGCTGGTGTGAACCTTGAATTTTCTCACAAAATTTGTAGCAGCTTGCATCTTTGAAGAACTGGCAGACTTTTTGGATGTGATTCCAGGTAGCTAATGTCTCCTAGTTCTTTCTTAAGAGCGGGCCCTCCTTTCTTCATTTCTGAATTGTGCTCCTGAGTGCCTGCAAAAATCGAATTCAAATTTTATGGAAGAGGTTAGCAGGCTGATTTTCAGAGGTTTCCTTGAGTAGTAAGGATGCATGTAATCGAAGGTGGAGTGTACTAGAGGTAGGGCACTGATTCTAAGGGGTTAACTATTTGGTAAGTGCTTGAGAGAGAGTACGATAGCTTCTAGTGATATCTATGAGACAGCTTGCCCAGTAATCATTTTTTTTTAATTTGAACTTGGTATTCAGTGGAGATTTACTGCAGTCGTGGGACAGATGGAGGGTAGATTAGGGTTTTGATTCCTATCAGTCAGGTCAAATCAATAACGACCTTTTCATTCCTCAACTTATGCCTTACTGCAGTTTCCCCGTCCTTCCGATGGTTTATTGTGCCAAATCATGACCTGTCTTGTGCTGACGAGTTTGATTTGATGGACAAGTAACCGTTTCCTCTTTCGGCCTTTTTGGTGGTTAAGAGCATCTAGGGTTTTGTCTGCTAGCTGCCGAAAGCTGAGCTTTCGATGGCTAATGAACCGCTGACACGTTCGCCCAAGCCACCGAAGACGCCCTTTCCAAAAATGTATTTTATTGGCTTTAGGTGGTTAATGTCCTCATGCCATCGCTCGCTAAGCTGCCAAGACCAAAGCTCTTCGATGGCTAATGAGCGCCTGAAAATATCGCCTAAGCCACCAAAAGTCCTTTTCCCAGAATTTTAACAAATAATGTAATGAGCCAGCTTTCGGTGGATAATCATGGTCCTGCATTAAACTGTTAGCTGCCAAAACCAAAGCTTTTCGGTGGCTAATGAGCTGTTGGAAAACTCACCTAAGCCACCGAAAGCTAAAACTTTTAATTTTATCACATAACAGAACATCAGAGATCCTCATTTTGTTAGTCACCCTAATATCCTTCATAATATGACTTGAAATATTCATCCTATCAAAAAATAAATCGTCTCAGTAAACTTATTGAAAACTAAATTTATTTTGGGAGATAACAACTACCATCAGAGTAGTAGCATATCCAGGCGCAATAGTTCATATTTCCGAGATACAATAGTATAAGGAAAACGTGTTGACTGGGCAATAATTTGCCACACAGCTGAAAATCTTATTTTCTCTTGCATGTCTCTTCCATTCTCTTCGAAAGGGTCATATTACTATACCTGGTAATTATCAAGGCATCTCTTGCACATTTTGAGAAGATACAAGCAAAGTCGTGCTAAAGAGAGGGTGCCCCCTATTCTGAAGAATCAATTCGTCGGTGTCCTAAAAAGGCTCAGAAGTTCTGCATGTGCACTCCATACTCTTCATAGGACCACTATTATATAATATGGGAAGTTTCATCTCACCATTCGGACTATTGAAGCAGCTACAGAAGATCACCACCAAGAGAGGGTGTATTTCCTTTGCATGAGCAAATTCACTGGAGAAGGCTTCACGTTTTTTGGAACTACAGTGGATGCATGGCATGCATGTCTTTTATGAAATAATCAACCATCCCAGCTATGAATATTGGTATGTCATTGCAATATAATTGAAGTCTATTTCATATTTTATCTTAGTTTTTGTCATATTTGGGATTTGAGCACTTGCATGCAAAAACAATTTATATGTTACCCATACCTGAAAATCATAAACTAACAAATAATCACCATAACCTATCAGTATAGAAGCAAAATATCAATTTGGGATATTACAGTGGTATCAGAGCATGTTCCTTGCCAGATGTGGGCTTGAACATGAACTTTAGATGAATCCATAAGACACTACTTTTGTGACATACAGAAGAAGAAAGGGCAGGTACACAAAAGATCCTAAGCTAGAAGAAATTAAATTGGAGGACATAGATTCAGACATGGATACAATAGGGACACACTCTGATAAAGGCAAAGGGATAGGTGAACATGAATATAGAATGACATTCCAGAATCTCGTCAGTGCTTTAAATTACTTTGCCAAGGGATAGAAAGAAATGTTATAGGCTATAAACAGGTTGGTTATTAAACCAGAGCAAAACTAGAACAAGCTACAAGCCTACAGGTTCCACCGGGAGACAGGGTATCCACCAGCAATAGTGGGAGACATGAATATACTAATATGCATAACACTCCTCATATATACAACAAGCATTCCAGACCGACCATGCCTCAATTTCTGGAAAATCCCACCACCGGACCGATTATACCAGTTGAACCAAGTGAACCATCTAGGGCATATTTACAAGAGTACATAGATTTGGGAGAGGACTTTCATTCAGCTATGTCATTCTCCGACTTTTGCAATATGAAAAGCAGGAACAGGCCAAGAGGTTTTAACAGAGGATTTAATTAGAACTATGAATTGCAAAAGACAGTAGGAAAGTTGACCATCCCCAATTTTGATGGATCTCGCAGCTATTCGTCAAGAATATGGGTACACAAGTTGAATACTTATTTCCAATTAAACCTTATGACAGAGGTTGATGCCATTAAATTGGCTACCTTACATTTGGACAGAGAATCCCATGAGTGGTGGTATCACTAACTAGTGACACTGGGTCAGAACGCCATCACTTCATACAGTGATTTCACATAGAGGCTCACGGAGCGATTTGATAAGAGGGACCCTGAGATACATTTCAGAGAGCTAGCTCAACTCAAGTAGACCGACAATGAAGGGACATTCATTTCAAAGTTTCATCAAGTGGCAGTCATGGTAACCAATTTTTTAGAGAGAAGATTGGTTATGTTATTCACAGAAGCCTTGACTTGGCCTTTATGTTGGTGGGTGAAAGCCTACAAACCATCCACTTTACAAGATTCCATCAGTAGAAACAGAGATTTGCAAGAGAAGAAAGAAATTGTGTTTTACTTGTCAAGAACCATGGGTTCTAGGCCACAGGTGTGCAGGAAAAGCTAAAGCACATTATATAGAGGTCTATTTAGATAGTGGGGAGGAAGAGGATGACCCTGAGGAGGGAGCAGCAGAGGACCTTAGAGCAACAAAGGAGGATTCACTCCGGGGAGAGCCCAGGGGAGGAGTTATTACTACAATGTCGAAAGTACCCAGATTTCATAATCTCCGAGTTAAAGGGGTAATACAAGGCCACAGAGTAGTTGTGATGATTGATGGTGGGGAAACCCACAACTTTGTAGATGCTACATGGGTAGCTAGGCGGTGCATTCAAACAAAGGAGTTCGAGGGGTTCACAGTAGCAGTAGTAGGTAATAACAGCATGGACTGCACCCACTGGATTCCCAAACTAAATCACACTAGGGAACTACAATATGACAGACTCTTTCTATGTGGTCAATGTAGCAGATACAAATCTAGTACTAGGAGTTTAGTGGCTCTATTCTATATGGAAGTATACCACTGATTATCGGACCGTGGAGATGGAGTTCGAGGAACATGATGGCAAGAAAGTAATCTTGAGGGGCATGAACACTTACCCCCCAAATCCAGTATCATCACAGAGGATGAAGGCAATACTTAGACAGGGAGACATAGATTGGGAAGCCGAGTGTTTAATCACTTTTCAGAAACCTCTAGATAGAAACACAACATCCCGAGGGCATCCAGGCATTGATACAGAAGCATGAGAAAGTATTCAGAGACCTTCCATGAGGTAGACCACCCTACAAAAGTGTTCGATCATATCATTGAGCCAGAGGAGGGGGCCCAGGCAGTTATCACCACTCCTTACATGCACCCAAAAAGGTACAAAGCTGAAATAGAAAAGACAATTAAAGAATTACTAGAGTTGGGTTAAATACGCCCAAGTTTCATCCCATTTACATCCTCAATGGTATTAGTAAAAAATAAAGACGGCATGTTGCGAATGTGCATCGATTACAGGGCCCTTAACAAGAAGACCATCAAAAACATGTACCCCATTCCTAGAATTGATCAGTTGATGGAAGAGATGAAGAGGGAAAAGTACTTTTCTAAAATTAGCCTCCAATTAAGATACCAACAAATCCGGGTAAGGGATCAAGATATTGCCAAGATAGCATTCTATTGCCACTATGGACATTATGAATTTCTAGTCATGCCTTTCAGACTTACAAATGCTCCAACAAATTTCCAATCCGACATGAATCATACTTTCAAGACTTAGTTTCGTAAGTTTCTACTTGTGTTCTTTGATGATATTTCAATATACAGTAAAACATAGTAAGAGCATTTGAGACACTTAGACGAAGTGTTAGGGATCCTAGAAGAACAATCCTTATATGCCAAAATGTCAAAATGTGAATTCGGTATGCAAGAGATATATTTAGGGCATGTCATTATCACCAATGGAGTACAAGTTCATATGGAAAAAATTTGAGCAATTATGGATTGGCCTACACTGAAAAATGTGACAGAACTGAAGGGATTTTTGGGCCTTTGCACTTATTACAGAAGATATGTTAAAGGGTTTTCACAGTTGACGCCACCCCTCACCGATCATACCAAAAAGGGGGCATTCAATTGGACAAATGAGGCACAACAGACATTTGAGAAAATGAAGAAGATTATGAGTTCATGTCCCGTTTTGGCTTTGCCTGATTTCACTCGGCCCTTTGTTGTAGAATGTGATGCTTCAAGAGAACGCATTGGAGCAATATTGATGCAGAATCACCATCCAATCTCCTTTGAAAGTAGAAAGCTTAAAGATTATGAACGCCACTATTCCATTTATGATAAAGAAATGTTAGCAATCTTACATTCCTTGACAAAATTCAGGCAATATTTGGTGGGGAGCAGGTTCAAAATCAAGACAAATCACAACAACCTCAAGTATTTTTTGGAACAAAAAGAATTAAATGAGTTCCAACAAAAATGGGTTAGCAAGGTCCAAGCTTATGACTCTGAGATTGAATATGTGAAAGGAAAGAACAATGTGGTAGCATATGCATTATCTAGGCAACCAACTACTTTATCTCTCATGAGCATATCTAAAGATTGGAAGTCTCATCTTTTGGTTGAATATTTTAAGAATAAATTTACTTGTGAGTTACTGGATGGGAATATACAGGACGACAGATACAGGGTGATCGATGATATCATTTTCTACAAAAATAGGATCTACTTAGTCCTAGAATCCACCTTAAAGAAAAATATCTTGTAGGCTTCACATGATTCGCCACTGTCAAGACATCAGGGTTTCTTAAAGACTTACAGACAGATTAGGGAGAGGTTCTCTTAGAAGGGCCTCGAGGAGAACGCGATGCAGCATGTCAAGGAGTGCAGTACTTGCCAACGGAATAAGGTAGAACACACTCATCTAGCAGGACTACTTCAGTTGTTACCCATACCCGAGCAAAAATGGGAGAGCATCTCCATGGATTTCATTACAGGATTTCCCAAGGTACAAGGACGAGATTACTTATATGTAGTGGTGGATAGACTGACTAAGTTAGCCCATTTCTTTACCATTCCATTAGACTACTCAGCATCACAGGTGGCAAGGTTATTTTTCAGAGAAGTATTCAGATTACATGGACTACCAAAAACCATAGTCAGTGACAGAGACAGCAAGTTCACTAGCGCATTTTGGTAGGATTTTTTCAGGTTGGTGGGGACAAAACTAGCTACTAGCACAAGCTATCACACTCAGAGGGACGGACATATAGAAATTGTCAACAAATGGATCAAGGGATACTTGAGAAATTATGTAGCAGGGCAGCAGAGGACATGGATAAAATGGTTACATCTTGGAGAATATTGCTATAATACTACACACCATATGTCTATTGGGATGACTCCTTTCATCCCATAAGATAAGATAATTTTATAAATGTCCACTAATGACCACAAAGTAGGTCAACGGGACTGTCAGTTACAATGATATATTATGCATGCGGGAGGATCAACCGATCTCCCATGAAGAAAATACAATATAAGCAATACAAGTGAAATAGAAAGAAGAAAGAAGTAAAGATGTGTAAGGCGGTCTAGTCTGTAGCATGGGAGAGCACTTGCTCCAGTTTCAACCCTGTAACCCTACACAAGGGCGAAGGAGCCCGAGTGGGCAAGATCCAAGAGCCAAAGTAATTCAGGAGGGTTTGGTACTCCTAACATCTGACGCTGAACAAGGAAAACTATGGGAACTACAAAAGTGTCTGTTGTCCTGGTCCGGAACTGGTAGGCGCAGGGCGCCCTCTGACACGATGTTGGAGGGGTCTGTAAGGTCCTGAGCGCCTCACGGAGGGGGGTCTAGTACGGAGCTTCCGCTGAGATCTTGTGGGTCGAGAACCTCTATCCCTTACTGATCTAGGAGCTGAGTCGATGTCAAGGTCAGTAGATCTCTTGGTGCCTCTATAAGATGGTAGCCTGTTGAAGAATGTTGTGATCTGCTATGTGGTGTCTGGTCTGGTGGGAGGCTGGAGGAGCTGCGCTCAAAATCTGAGGGCCTCCTGGACATAGAGCGCTAGACATCTCTGATCGGTGTACCTGAAGAAAGCAGATAAAGTTTGGAGGCCCCTGAACAGATAGTAGAAGCGTCCTTTGATCTCATACTAGACAGGACACCTGAAGATAAAATCTGACTTGATTTCCACTTCCTGAAGGTGACACAATTGGCAGATCCTCTCTGATCTATCAATATGATGTTCTGACTCAACCCGGAGTCTATGAGAGCCTACTCTGAACTGCCCAAGAGGGATCCGGAGGACGTGCATCCAGTGGCGGAATGTATACTGGGGCCGAACAATGAACCCGGCTCTGAACTCCAGGAAGTGCTCAGCATAAAAGGCCATTTTTGGGCGCAATCCTCCTGGAGGATTAATCCAAGTAACCCGGATGAACTGCTTGTAGATGTCATCTCTAATGATCTTGTTTAACTCTTGTCTGGTTGGCAGAAGGTGCCTAGGGGCATTCAAAGAGTACTGGAAAGGGGGAAGACAATCTAACTGAATCCCTACTGAAGCAAGAAGACTCGAGACCCCTGTGAGCCAACATTTGGTCATGCCCGGGTGGGAAGCGCTGGCTATAGTCTGAGTAGAGCAATAAGCTAGAAAAGGGTCCATGTCCTGGCCTTTTGTTGAGTCGGCTAACCCCCAAATCCGATGCAGGAAGGAAACCAGTCTAAAAATTGTCTCGAGGCAGAAGGGTTGGGCTCCAAACTCAGCGAGGATGATGGGCTGTGGTACAGGCTGTTTACATCTGATGATACGTCGGTGAAGAAGGGTTTGGACCCTTTTGGCCGATGCCCAATCAAACTCTAATAAGGAGGGCCCCCAGATCTCTGATCCATAAAGAACGATGGGACGGATCAAGGTGCTTAGAAGATCCATCTTGGATGAGATATCCTGGAAATGGTGACGAAAACACTGTCTCTCAAGGAGGGCTAGGGACCCATACCCCTTGTTGATTCGAGGCTGGAGAGCTATTCGTAGACTGAAGCGGGGGCCAGAGAACTGCACTCCCAAATAAGTGAAAATATCGGTGATCTCAACCTCCTCCCTTTTGAATAAGAAGCAAAAGTTCGAGGTTTTCTTCACCCCATTAAAGATCATAACCTTAGTTTTGCTCAGATTCACAGTCAGCTTCTAGAGTTCACAGAACAGGGCTAGGGCATCAAGCTGTCTTTGCAGACCTTCTAGGGAGGAAGATAGGAGTACAATGTCATCAGCGAAAAGTAGGATGGCGATCAAGACCTGGTGGAGGAGGTACCCATCTGTCTCTTTGGTATGCTCATGGAGGAAGGTCTCCAACTCGTCAATGTAGATTCGAATGGATACAAGGCATTAAATTTTGCGAACTTAGTCTTTGGAGACAACAGAGTACCTAAAGAAAAAGATTAGATCCAAGAAAACTAGTATATTCTCAAAATACTTAAAGAAAATCTACAGACAACACAGAACCAACAAAAGTTGTATGCAGACAGGCACAGGATTAAACGTAGTTTTGAGGTAGGTGACTTGGTGTACCTGCGGTTACAGCCTTATAGACAGACTGCACTCAAGAAAAAAGGGAAATAAAAATTGAAGCCTCGCTTTTATGGTCCTTATAAAATAATCAAAAAGGTTGGAGAGGTGGCTTACAAGCTTGAGCTTCCCGAAGAAAGTAAAATCCACAATGTATTCCATGTATCAAGTCTTAAGAAAATAGTGGGGCAGTAGATTACTCCATCTACTGAGCTAGCTCCGTTAGATGATGAGGGGCTTCTAGTGCTAATTCCAAAAAGAATCCTCCAAGTTCAAGATAGAAAGCTCAGGGGTAATTTGTGAGTATTTGGTATAATGGAAAGAGTTACCTATTGAAGATGTTGCATGAGAAGGAGAACAGGTATTGCAGCATCTTTGTTTACAATTGCTTGAGGACAAGCAATTTCAGGCGGGGAGTATGTTGAGGCCTGGAAAATATCAAGTACCAACAGTGGGGATTCTCCCCAATAAACATTCCCAAATAGCTCGTTATTGTTTGGTATGGGGAATCCGTCCGGTTTACAGTCCGGCTACGGTAGGTCAAGTAACGGTTAAATCTTGTTTTACCGGTTGCGGCCCGGTCCACTGTTTAAGTGTATTTTTTAATTTTATCTTTATTTATGATATGCAAGTGCCTAACTAAATGCAATTGATAGAGATAACGAAGAGTTCACAATGTGATGCACAGGTTCTTACCTCTCGTCTTACCTCTTTCGCTTCTAAATCATAAACAAATAACAACTCTGCTAAACTAACTAGTTCTATCTAACCTATCCCTAGGGAGCAAGATTATATTAAATGCTGAGTAATGTACTGTAAAACATGCATACAGAATATCACAGATAGCTGTTCATAATTCAAAATACATGAATGTACGTAGAAAGATAAACGAAAGATAGCTTATTGTTGATTAAAACATTCATTACTCAAATTACTACATAAGCTTCATAAAAATAACAAGAAATCATTCATAAAGTGGAATTTATTCATAAGTCAGAATGATCTCACAGTTTCTAGAATAAGCTGAAACAAAAATAATTCGGCATTCAACCAATCTACAGCAAGCATTTGAAAATTCACAGTCCTTCTCCAACAGAAACTATGGCCTCTTTATTATAAAAGGAAGTAATTCTTCTTACAATAAACTTCACAAAAAGATAGCATGGAAAAAGCCCTTTCTAACATCTACTTCCCTTCTACTTATACAAAAACAAAATGACTCTTTAGCTGCCCTCTAGCCTTTTGGGCTTCTTCGACTCTTGCTTTTCAAAAAATTTGTCTTCTAAGTTCTAGTGCATGCACTTAGAAAAAAGGATAAATACAAAATATAAAATAATCCTCAGATTTTGAATAAGACAAACTAGATGGGCTCCGCTGGTGTTTTGACAAAAACATACCAAGCTTGTGCTTGCTCATTGATGACCTGGAACTCTGCAGGTTGCAATACACGAACTGCTACCTCATGCTTTGACAGCTGAGATTCAATTTCCTTCATCTTGGGTGTACTCTAAACCAAAGATTCTTCCAACTAAAGTTTGTGACCTGATGCTTATATAATCCACAACTTGATGTCTTCTTCACCAACAGCTTCGATCCTGGATATGCTTTCCTCTCCCTTTTGCAACCTCTCTTGCAAATTATTCAGATGTTCTTCCTTGACTGGGAACACTTGATCCAAAAGAGTCTGTTAGAATCATGCATTGATTGTGAACCAGATGTATGCCTTTGTAAAATTCAGCACATTTCTCCATAGTTTTCTCAATGGCAATGTTCAATCTAACTGTTGTTCTACAGCCAAAGTTCAGTATGGCTAACTCCATTTTAATACTACCTGCAGATTTCTGAGGCATGTTAGCTGGAAAGGTTGAATGGGTTTCTATCCATGCTAACTGATTTTTTACAAGTCCTACTACATCCGACAATCTTCTCCGGAATTGTGTTGAACTGAATTCTAGCTCTTTCAATCTCTCCTCAATTTGCTTAACTCTATATATCTCCCCTGCAAGGCTCAGCAAAGCATGATTTGTCTCTCTTTGCAGCATCGAGGCTAGGTTCCGGAATGGAGTGATGTCCATCTGTTTCTCCTTTGCCTCTTGAAGTTGTTCCCACAGTAAAATATTTTGAGCTTCTAACTCTTCTATTCTCTTGTTTGTTGCATCTCCTTTCTTTTCTGCTTCTTCCACTTGCTTCTCAAGGGCTTTCTTTTCTCCCTCAATGATGTTTACTGACAATCTTAGAGCATCCTTATCAAATTGTAAAATTTGACAAGCCTCTTTTGATTTCTCAATCTCACTAAGAATATCTGCATGTTTCCTTTTTAGATTTTGACCTTCCCTTCTTTCCTTACTCAAAGTTTCTTTTATCTGGGATAACTTTATTTGTGTTCCTCCAAATCATCCACTATTCTGTCCACATTATCTACATTGGCAAGGGTTGTTGCTGCACTTGCCCTTGCAACGAGTTTAGGGTCCTTGTCAGTCCCATGAGCTATTGTCTTCTCCGTCACCATGACTCCCTTCTTCTCCCCTGTGTCTACCTTCTTTTCTGTTCTTTGCACAATTCTTTTCCTTTTGTTGTCATAGAAGATCGTGTTAAAATCAAGTACCGCATGTTCCTCAGACGGGATGAAAGGGATTAGTTCAATCCCATATGTCAGAGCTGGATTATCTTCCGCTGTGCTGCTGGATGGGACCGAGGATCCTATCAGATCTTTATAAGACTGAGTCTGCTCCTGAATTGCGCGATCTTGTTCCTCTTCCTCCTTTTGTCGAAGTTCTTCAGCTGCTTTCTCTACCTGTTCTCTTTCTTTGTCAGCTGCCTCTAGTCCTAACCTTTCATCTTCTTCCTGCCTCTTTTGAGCCCCTTTACCCTGATTCTTTTTCGTAGCTTCCTCTTCTGCTAACCTTTTCTCGGATTCTTCTTTCTCTTTCTTGGCTTCTTCATGAGCCAGCCACTATTCTGCTTCTTGCGAAATCTTGAGTACTTCTTCTCTTTTCCTTGTGGCGTCCTCTTCTTGCATCTTTAGTTGCTCAGCAGCTTTTCCCTTTCCACCTACTGTGGTTATCTTTTGCTTAAATCTTCTCCTTAGGGCTGTCATATTTCGTGCATTTCTGAATATCTCTTCGTCTTTATCCCGGTAATTTGTATATTCGAAATGTACCCCTATTGCTGTGCAATAATTTGCAACTTTGTCTTCAGAGTCATTCCTGTGAAAACTTATCTCTCTGAAGTGAAAATATTCTAACTCCTTGACAAATTCTGATGCACTTTTCACTTTGGAGAACTTATAACTCCCTATATAAAATGGGACTGGAGGATACACAGCCTTCTTTTGTTCAAACAGGAAATTACCAAGTCCATCAATGTACAGTTGCCTTACTACCTCCTTATGAATCACATAATCTGTAGCGTACTTTGGCAGAAGAGAAGGAGCCCTCAATCCGCCAAACATCCTCAAATACAAGCCCTCCTCTGTCAGATAATAATGCCCATTATCATGTACAACCTTCAAAGTGTTAGATTTTTATCATTCAAGCTAGCATTATGATCTTAGGATCTTTAACTGAGAGAATAACATGCACAGCAATAAAACACAAGAGACAAGAGACACAAAGAATTTTCCTCGGGGAAACCATAAAGGAGAAAACCCCGTAACTTCCTCAGAGATAGAATCAGCACCAAAATAGAAAAGCCCAAAACAGTAAGATGATCTCCACAGCTGCTGTCTCTCTCTCTCTCTCACTGAGAGAGATTCTCCTCTCTCACTCATGCGCCCCAATGAGTGAATGTGTGTGTGTTATAAATAGAGAGGCTCATTCTCTATTTATATTCTTTCGTTCACTTGAAGTGCACTCCAACATGTCGGCCTCACTTAACAATTACTTACTAGAGCCGACATCTCTAGGAGTGTCTAATAACCCTAGTTCCCCACAACTTGTGGGGACTTTTCCCTCTGCTCAACAAGGAGAGTTAACCTTGACTTAGATGGTGGGGACTATTGCCCTGACTAACAATGACTCACCTAGGGTCGACTTCACTAGGATAGTCTAATAACCATAGGGCCCCATAACTGTGGGGTCTTTAACCCTTGACAAATAGGAGGGTTACCCACAATGACTTGACATGACTTTTACATCATAGAAACTTTCCGATTGGAACATCGGGGCATGACATGACTCAAATACATCCCGGAATAAACATCGGGTTACAATACATAAGAAATACGGATGAATACATTCTGAAGTTACAAATACATCAACACTCCCTCTTAACTAGGAAGGTATTCTCTCGACACAATTTATCAGCACAAGTCTTCTTCTCTGTATCATCTGAATCATCGTCAAGTTCTCGTTATCTTCATCTTCAAGTCATCTTTATCTTCAGGTCATCTCTATCTTCAAGTCATCTTTAGGTCATCTTCATCTTTAAGTCATCTTCAGGTCATCTTCATCTTCAGGATCATCATCACTGGATCTAGATCATCGCTCGATCTTGGATCATCATCAAGTCTAGATCATCACTTGATCTGGATCATCTCTACTGGATCATCATCAAGTCTAGATCATCACTTGATCTGGATTGTCATCGAAGCTGGATCATCATCACATCTGGATCGTCATCACAACTGGATCATCACTTGATCTGGATCGTCATCAAGTCTGGATCATCATTAAGTCTGGATCATCATCATATGCTATCTCATAATGGTGCTATCTCAATTCTTCTCGTCACAGGAAGTTCTACAGAGTCAATCCTGTAGGCCTACCCTTCATGTAGATCTTCATCAGCGCTTATATCTGACACTTAAGTCAGAATGGCCCGCCCAGCTCTTACATCTGACCTCATCTTGTCAGAAAGGCATGCCCAGCACTCACATCTGACCTCATCTTGTCAGAAAGGCCCAGCACTCACATCTGACTATGTGTAAACACATCGCACCAGAATGGCTCAGCACTTATATCCGACCATGTGCAAGCACACCGCATCGGAAAGGCCCTACACTTACATCCAACCTCATCCTGTCAGAAAGGCATAGCACTTACAGTCGACCATGCTCGAAAGCACCGCATCGAAAGGGCTTAGCACTTACAATCCGACCATGCACGAAGCATCGCATCGGAAAGGGCTCTGCACTTACAATCCGACCATGCACGAATCACCGCATCTGAAAGGGCATGCACTCACATCTGATCATGGAGGAACTAATTCTACCATCGCATCAGAATGGCCCCCAGTACCAGACTGAGCTACCTGGTAATTGACCAGGTGCCTCCATTCCCAGAATGGCAGTTGCCCTTACATCTGACGTACTCGTCAGAATGGCCAACACTCACATTTGACATGGGAGGAACTTAATCCTTTAGCCATGACAGAATGGTTCAGCCCTTATATCTGATCAAGTGGGAACACATCCCTCTATCACATCAGAATGGCTTCTCAGTCCTAGACTGAGTTTCCCTGGTAACTGACCAGGTGCCTCCATTCCCAGAATGGCAGTTGCCCTTACATCTGTCCTACTCGATAGAATGGCCAGCACTCATATCTGACATGGAAGGAACCTAAATCCTTTGACCATGACAGAATGGCTCAGCCCTTACATCTGACCATGGAAGGAACCAATCCTCTCACCATGTCAGAATGGCTATAGGTCTCATCATTTTCCCTTAGAGGGAACCACGATCTCGAGAACACCAAGCTTCTCCCTGAAGTACTCAAACTTCACTTTGGCCATTTCTAGCATAGAATCACATCAGGGCTGATTACATCCAAGGATGACCTGCCAGCTTTGCCAAGACCGATTACATCCGAGGGTAACCTGTCTCATCAGCTATGGTAGAAATCCTTCTTTCAAGAGATCTTGATTTGGATCACTGCTCCTCTCTGCATCATACAAAAATGCAAGTTAGATTAACCAAATCAAATAGTAGTTTTCAAAAGAAACATACTACCTCCCAAATAGCAAGTGGCAACATCCTTTGCCTCAGTTGTACTCAGCGCCATGCAGGACTCCATCCTGCCAAACCAAGAGATCACACTTGATCCCATACTGAAGTAGCACCTCGAAGTGCTCTTCCTATCAATGGCACTGCCTGCTTAGTACAAATCCACATAATCTTTTGATTCGCCTCATACTTGAGCCCATAATCAACTGTACCTTTCAGGTACCTTACTACATGATTTGCAACCATCAGGTGAACATATCTCAATGTGTTCACAACAAAGCAAATATATGGTCTTGTATTCGTCAGGTACATCATCTGATGATACATCATGGCATTAACCGACTCTGATGAAGCAACACTCAATAGCTTCATGTTCAATGCCATAGGTGTGGTCATGCATTCCATCATCCTGAACCTCTTCAGGATCTCTACTGCATACTTCCTTTGTCCACACCTCCATGCCTATAAAATAATGCATCGACACATAACAGGAGCATCACTGGCCTTCTGCCTTTGATTTTGAAGCAAAGGTTGGAATCCTCTTTACTCTCAGTAAAGCCTAGAGTCATCAGTACTCTGTCCATCCTGTCATACCATGTCGAACCTCAGGATCTTCTGCAGTCACTCCCTCTGAAGCAGAGCATCATTCTCCCTCTGTCTTTCCTACTCTATGTACTGAAACATTCTGTACCGGAGTGACAAGTAGCTAACATTCTATGTATCCATCTAGGATCACTGGATACCAAGATCCTCTATCTTGAACTTTTTCAAAAGTTCTTCTTGCACCCATCTGTGAGCTTGTCAGCCTCTATCAACCTTGTAGCAAAGGTTTGTATCTTCATCAAGCTCCTCATGTATGTGTTATCCCATGGGTGTCTTCTGATCTCGTACAAGCCTTCTTTCATTTGCACACATGATTCTTCCTGTCATGTGTATCTCTAGTGGCTGCAAATGTCTCTTCGTAGTCTATACCTCGTGCTACAAATCTTGCCTTGCATCCCATGATGTTTCCATCAACTGCATGATGGAACTACAAAATTCTCTTCATGTATCAATACTGCATCCTAGACATCATTCTTCTTGAACCTTTCTTCTTGGTTACTTCTTCATGGCTGGAAGGTTCTGCATCAATGATGTCGCTGCATTCATCATATTATTCTTGAACTGTCGTCACTTGTTCTTCGGAACAAGTCTCATCCTTCTTTGCTTGTAGGCGATTATGTACGCGATCTTTCCTACAAGTCAAATGCATTTGTATGGTTAGAAACATTTCATAAGGCATATTCATAATGGTAAATTTTTATGCATAAATATATGCTCATGCAACTACCTTAGCCAATACAACATCCATCCATATCTCACGGAAACTTTCTAGGTGCCTTCCATCTCTACCAGGACAACATTGAGATTGTGCACTAATCCAATATGTCAGCAAAGAGGTTTCATTCTAGATAAGTAGCAATGGAGAGTTGTATGGCACCATGAGCTACTTACCCATCACATGCGTATTAGTAGTATATTGTCGTTAATGCAAACATTCTATCATGCATAAGACATCAACTGAATATAAACAAATGCATAACAAAACAATATCATGAAATGACAATTGAATACTTATCTTTATTTGTTTCGTGGGTAGACTCCTTCTTGAGCCTTCAGCTTCATCGTCTTCTTTATTCATAATAGCATCGTTTCTTATCCAAATTCTAGGATGGATAAGAGGTTCTTCAAGAATTGAGTCCTTCATATTCATCATCGCTTGAGGGATCTTCTTTCGATGGTGAGAGCTTGTTCTTCAATTGCTCCCATCTTCTCTTCTCTTCTTATGAGTCGAGCTTCTTCTTCTTCCCAGAGTCTGTTGAAAGTAATCACTTCCTTTTGGCACACATTCCTCGCATGAATGGATTCATGATCCTAGGAGGCCATTCAAGATGGCTATCACTTGAGGGATCTTCTTTCGATGGTGAGAGCTTGTTCTTCAATTGCTCCCATCTTCTCTTCTCTTCTTATGAGTCGAGCTTCTTCTTCTTCCCAGATTCTGTTGAAAGTAATCACTTCTTTTTGGCACACATTCCTCGCATGAATGGATTCATGATCCTAGGAGGCCATTCAAGATGGCTATCACTACTTCTGCATTCTCCATTTCTTCTTCTACCGCTTCAAGTTGTTCTGCATCCTGGATCTTCACATTCTTCAACTGTTTTCTCAAAGCCATCTTCTGATTTATGTTCTTCCCTTCAAATAGCTTGGTCAAGGAATCAAACATCTTCGATGTCTTTAGGGAAGACACTTGTGGTACAAGTTGATCCATGATTGAATCAGCAATGATCTTCTTGGTCTTGACCGAGTTCTTCTTATGTAAGGCTTTGAGCCTCATCCCCCTCTGGAACTGGAACCTCTCTACTCATGTAGGTGTCCAATTCATTTCTTCAGGGAGATCATATACTTCTAGGCTTGGAAGTTGTCAACTTCACCAAGCTTGTCATCAAGCTGGTGTGATAGATCACTTTGAAATGAGAACCTCAAATGAAAATAGCAAAAGATTAGATCTTACCGATTTGAGGTGTCCGTCATGGTTCCGGAGCTGGCTGATCTAGGATTTGTCAGAGAAACCCTAATTTTCAAAACTTGGAATCTTTCAGATCTGATTAGATAGAAAGATAGATCTCTTCAAATGGAGTTCTCCAACATAATCTTTTTTCTGAAAACAGTGGAGGAAAGCTCCCGAAACAGGAAGCCCTAGTTTTCCAATTTCTTTTGCAGAAATGCCTGTTACTGTTTCTGTAGTATCTCCGAAATTACTGCTCCTCTGTGTCTGAAGCTTCGCACTGAGGTATCCTCAAATGTCACTGTTTCAACACCATAGGTTTCATCAGAATTGGTTTCACCAATTGAGACTTATGATCATTTTCCCAAGGTGACCTATTATAGGACTGTTCAGAACAGCGAAGTTGTACGGAATGCCACGTGACACTAGTTCATCTTCGGAGTCTGAAATTCGGACCACGGAAAGTATAGTCCATGCCCTTTCTAGAACATCTTCAAAAATTTTATTTGGACCTTTGTAGCCCAAGATATAGCAATTCTCCCCAGGTGTCCTATTTATGGATGAATTCTAGAAGAGGCTGGAACCCTAACTTGGAGGGATCATATCTCCCATAATATAGCGAATCTGAAGCTGAATTTTGGACACGGTGTAAATCAAGATTTTATCTTTGGCCTCTGCAATTTTCATCTCCTGAAGCTTCGCCAATCTTGGGATATAGCGAATGTACCAAAACTTAGCAGTTTTAGTATTTTAGGGTTTTTCCAGCTCGGGGTCAAACTAGGGTTTGACTTTCCCGGAGTTTCACCCAACCAAAAAACTTGATCCAGGTCTCTAAACTTCGATTTTGATGAGGAGAGAAATCTTATGCCGGGATCACTCAAAAATTCCTCTTCTACAAGAAGCCCTAATTTCCCACACCAAAACTAAAAATGCTCGGAATCGAATTCTGCTTCGACAGAAAAATGCGCCTTTCAATGGAGAGTTAGCCTAGCATACTTTTGCTGATGGATTGTGGAGAGAGACCCAAAAAGTAAGAAGCTCTAGCTTCTGCAGCTGCACAATGTCTTCTTCTGAAGTTAGCTCTTATTCCATGTTAGATTTTTATCATTCAAGCTAGCATTATGATCTTAAGATCTTTAACTGAGAGAATAACATGCACAGCAATAAAACACAAGAGACAAAGAATTTTCCTCAAGGAAACCATAAAGGAGAAAACCTCGCAACTTCCTCAAAGATAGAATCAGCACCAAAATAGAAAAGCCCAAAACTGTAAGATGATCTCCACAGCTTCTGTCTCTCTCTCTCTCACACTAAGAGAGATTCTCCTCTCTCACTCATGTGCCCCAATGAGTGAGTGTGTGTGTGTTATAAATAGAGAGGCTCACTCTCTATTTATATTCTTTCGTTCACCTGAAGTGCACTCCAACATGTCAGCCTCACTTAACAATTACTTACTATAGCCGACATCTCTAGGAGTGTCTAATAACCCTAGTGCCCCACAACTTGTGGGGACTTTTCCCTCTGCTCAACAAGGAGGGTTAACCTTGACTTAGATGGTGGGGACTATTGCCCCAACTTACAATGACTCACCTAGGGTCGACTTCACTAGGATAGTCTAATAACCCTAGGGCCCCATAACTGTGCGGTCTTTAACCCTTGACAAATAGGAGGGTTACCCACAATGACTTGACATGACTTTTACATTATAGAAACTTCCCGATCGGAACATCGGGGCATAACATGACTCAAATACATCCCGGAATAAACATCGGGTTACAATACATAAGAAATACGGATGAATCCATTCCGAAGTTACAAATACATCAACACAAAGCCTCTTTGGACATGCAATCACATTCAGTAAGGAAAATCACTCTGTATAATGGCATGATGAAGTCTTCACAAATACTCTTATAGTGACTGAAATACTTGTGTGCCCACAACAACTGATATGTAGCATATACATGAGACTTGACCTTATCCCATTGGCACTTCAAAGCTGGGAATGGTTGTGTGCACAAAATACAATTGATCAAAACTGAGCTCATATAGAACTCTGATTTCGTCTACGAGACTCCTCCCAGTGCTGCACTTATGCACTCAGACAAACTGTTAGACACTATATTTTCCCAGTTGAAGATGGTGCCTTGACTGGCCACAAAGAAGATTACTAGTACCCAACTCAATTTGAAATTCTTTCAATTTGCTCTTCCAAATATCTTGTTCAACATCAACGCTATCAACCTGTAGGGGGTACGAAGGCTCGCAATTTCATACTCCCTAGAAGTCCTTGTACGAAAATTCTTTCCGGGAATCATCATCCTTTTGACATTTTCCAAAACATCTAGATTAAGGTCTTTCAACCATCCTTCAGTTAAATAGGTCTGGGGTGTTGGTAGCTTGTAGGCCATGGCTACATACG
Source organism: Pseudotsuga menziesii (assembly GCA_001517045.1). Classification (NCBI taxonomy): domain Eukaryota; kingdom Viridiplantae; phylum Streptophyta; class Pinopsida; order Pinales; family Pinaceae; genus Pseudotsuga; species Pseudotsuga menziesii. Next base: position 51,600 of record LPNX010966192.1, read on the forward strand.
CTGGGCTATAAGCAGCATAACCCTGCCTTTCAATATTAGCCAAGATCATCCTAGTCACATCAGCCCTCGGGAGGATCCATCCTATTACCTCTAAACATGGAAAAAGCTCTGGACGTGTGGCAACCTTCATGAGTTCTGATCTTTCTATATTAGCATATATGGGTAAATCCTCCAATCTGGCAACTGGGACGCTTCGATTAGTAATCATTTGGTAAATTTCCCCCATTTGTACTCAAGTTCAATACCTGTGACTACTTTGGTATCTTCATATATAACCTCGACTCGGGTTATGATTTCTATCTCTGGTTTTTCGTCTACTGCCTGCACCTTCCTCTTCTGTTTTCGAGGCATGTTGCTATATGGCTGATGAGACTGTTTTGATCATACCAAAGCATGTTAGATTAAATCCATTTCAAACATATAACCGTAATTCAACAAAAGAAAACCGATTTTAACCAGAACATTTACCAAATCATCATAATGCATATTAACCAGTCTTGCTTCCACCCTAAAACGCGCTTTCATGTATATGAAGAAATAAACAACAGTCCTAAAACTCACTAGCAGCAGGCTAGGCAAGGATTAAAGGAAAAAATCTACTACGCAGATCCTAAGGCTCTCACCACGGTATCCCCTTTCTGGGCAAAACTGCGTCAATTACGAGAATGGAACGACTCACGGAAAACCAGGGTTTTAACTCTAAATGCAAATCCCATCCACGACACTTCTCAATAACTCTTCTTTCAACCGGCCAACGGCCGTAGTGCTGCCACACTTTGAAAGATGAAACGAGGGAGTGGTGCAGACGGCGAAACGCTCGTCTACCCATTGCCCTCCCTCTACCAACAACTGACAGGGAAAACTTCATGGCAGGGACCAGGAAACAATGGCTTGGGTAGGTGAAAGAAACGGTCGGCTTAGCTAACCGAACAATAGCAACACTCCACAATAAAACAATATCGACCCCGACGCTTAAAAACCCTCCGTGAAACAAGAAAAACCCTAGCCCTTCCACGGTTATTATAATACAACTTCCAAGTCATCAAAATTAGCAAAGGGTAAAATCCTACTTGGCTAGAGATGATCTGGTCCAAACGCGATCCCAGCTGGATAGAACTCGCTCAAAACGTCTGACAGCTTCCACAGACTCCAACTGCCAACAGTAAGGTGAAACAATGACTGTTGAAAATCCTTTACGGGATTTTATAGGCTTGAATGCGGGTGAACAAAGGGGAAGAGCCTCGAGCGGGAAAACAAAAGCACCAAACTCACGTTGGAGATGATCTTGCTAGCAGACGTGAAGGCTTCGGGTGGCTTATAAAGAACAGACTCGACAAGATCGGGCAGTTTACAACTAAAACGCCGAGATGGTTAAAAACGTTTTAACAACTCATCGGTAGGCCATCCAACTAACAATCACACCGATATCGGAACCAACTTTGGGAAACCATCGGATGCGCTTTGGACTCTGCATCCGCAACACCAGCCAGATAAATCACTAAGCTCTCGAAACGCTTCGAAAGAAGCAGCCGACACGGCGGACGGAAACATAACAAAACTCCCTCGAATATCAGAACAAGATAGGACACGGGCGACCCGATGCATCGGAAAGGATCTGGACTAGGCTCTCGAAGCCTTCGGCAAAATCTTTCCGATACGATAGGCTAGGGAACACCCAATACGTCGGAAGGACTCTTCGAAAACGCTCGACACAGAGCATCGGTTGGCTAGACAACTAAGCTTCCGATACGTCGAAAGGACTCTTCGGAGTGCATCAGATGCATAAGGAAGACAACTTCCTTTTTGCCAAAATTTATGTCATGAAACAAAACTTTGTGAGATAAAGATAAACTTTCCAATCCTTCTAAAAAAAACTAAAAGAAAAGGGGGCCCTAAAAATCAAAAGAAAATTTTTTATGGGATGATAGTTGCAGCAGCAACAATTGGCGACTAACTAGCGAACACAGATCTCTGAACAACTGACTTTTCAAACAGCAACTGCTTTAAAGTATCCTGTTAGACCATTTTATCAGATTCCTTTAAGATGCCTGGATTTTCTAGAATACAAGATTTATGAACTTTTAACATTGATTATGGTCTAATGGGATAAGAGAACTAGGCTTTCATAGTCTCGATAACTCTTCTGAGGCCAAGATATGAGGTTTATTTTACTTCTACCTTCGGATTTCTTAAAACTTAGACACCATAGGATTGTAACAGATTGTGAACAAATATATCCGTTTGTTCCTCATTCCCATGCCATTTTGCATTTTTTTTACGCTTCTGGACTTTTGTCTTGTTGAGTCCTCCCGGATTGCTTTTTGTCTTAAATTTGGTTTAGATTCTTCCATCCATAATGTCCTTTTGTGTGAGAAATATTTTGCTTTCAGCTCATGGACAGAGAAAAACCTCCGAGCAATCTTATCCAGACTGATTTTATTCAGTATGTCATTTTGATGTATGCTTTCTTTCCAGGAGACTAGACTCTTTTAGGCTTTTGGCTTTCATTTGTGGCATGGGATCATTTAAATACCATACAACTGCTCACCCTGCTTCCTCTCCATGGGTCTTTTGTTGTTAGCTTCCTAGGACAGACTTTAGTATGAAGTGAATAGAGCCTCAAAATAGTATTCTGGACTTTTCTAACCTTAGTTATTTTACAGGGTTTAAATAGGACTTCAATGTGTTCATAATCTATTCAGACAATCTGCTAATCTTAAAGGATCCTTAAGCATGATGTATGTGCAAATAGCAAGCAGTCTTTGGTCAAAAGATTTTTTTAGTTTATCCAAAACTCTGATGAACTCCAAAACCAAAGGTTGTGCTAGTTTATTTAAAACATAAGATAAAGCAAACAAAATACAAGAAATCAGACTCTAAGAAAAATAAAAAATGTAAAATAAGCAGAACTAATCTAAGGAAAAACAAAACTGAAAACAATCAAAAGTTTATTTATGTACAAAGAAAAACCAAACAGCATTAAGAAAAATATGGTTTCAGAACTAAACCATTAACTGGTAAGTTCTCTTCCCAACCCTGTAAGTCTTGCAATTTATAGGTTGAGGGGCCTAACTTCTCTGCAATCTGAAAAGGGCCTATCCATAATTGCTGAAATTTAGTGTGCTTTCCCTTCTCATCATGAAGGTGATTCCATTTAAGAACCAAATCACCTACTTCAAAGTTCAAATTCCTTCTTTTCGGCTTTGTGCTTATTAAACCATCTCTTCACTATTTCCTGCCGATGTTTAAACCTCTCTCTTGATTTGGATCTAGACTCCTCCATCTTTAGCAAATTATCGATTCAAATTTGTAGGACCTCATTGTCAGTTCCTCTAGAGGCTTGGGATTGCTGGGAGGATGGCAACAGAATGGCTTCTTTCCCGTAGACTAGAGTGTAAGGTGACACACCTAAGGAATTCTTGGGTGTGACTCTATCAGCCCAGAGTGCATTAGGCAAAGTTATGTGCCAACTCTTTTGGTTTTCTATGACTGTTTTCTTTAAAATCCTAATAAGATTTTTATTTGTAGATTCTGCTAGACCATTACCTTGTGGATAGTAGTTAGCAGAATAATGTAACTTAATCCCTTTCTCATTTGCAAATGCAGTCAATCTAATAGATGAAAAATATGAAGCATTATAAAAAACCAGGGACATTGGAACCCCAAACCTGGTCATAATATGATCTTGCAAGAAATCCATAACTGCATCTTCATTCACTTTTCGCAACGGGATGGCTTCTACCCATCTGGTGAAGTAGTCTGTTGCTGTCAGGATGTACTTGTGCTGCAATGAAGAATTTGGATTGATCTCTCCAATAATGTCAATCCCCCATTGCTCAAATGGTTCTGAAATAATAAATGGCTTTAATGGTCTTGCTGCCTTTTCTTATCTTCTACCACTCCTTTGACAAGTATCACAGTTCTTAACATGAGCGTGAGCATCTTTAAACAAAGTTGGCCAGTAATACCCTGCTCTCAAAATCTTGTGTGTTGTTGTATCTCCTGAGAAATGACCTCCAGCAGGTCCATCATGTAGTTCTATCACAACGTTAGTTACATCTTCGCGTTCCAAGCATCTGAGAAGAACTCCATCATAGTTTTTCCTAAACAACACTCCATCAATAATCTGATATAAGGCTGATTTTAAGCGTAATGCTCTCCTTTGCTTGGGGTTCCAATGTTCAGGCAAGTATCCCTCTTGAAGATAATGAACCAAGTCTCTATACCAGGATTCTGGAGCTGTAAATAAAGGACATACATCCACCATGTGTAATTCAACTTCATTGTCCCAATTGTTATCTTCATTGTCCCGACTCTCAACCATCAATTTACAGAGCCCTTGCCCTTTGACTATGGTTGTTGGTTTAAATTCTAGGTCATACTCTTGTAAGGTCGTTACCCAGTTACCTCTTATTTCTCCTAACTCTTTCTGTACAAAAAGAGATCGGACTGCCGAGTGTGGACTATCACTTTGGTACGGTTCTTCAGTATATATGGTCTGAATTGCTTCACCGCCTTAAAGACTGCATAAGCTTGCTTATCAACTGCGGGATACTTCAATTCAGCCCCTTGCAGACCAATGCTCATAAACAATATGGGGTACTCATCTCCCCCTCTTCTTTCTGCGTAAGCACCGCTGCTAATGATTCGTCTGAAGCAAAAGTGTACAAGATGAAGTCTTTTTCAAAGTTGGGGCTTTTAAGGGATGGTGCATGAGCTATTGATGTCTTGATCTTGTTAAATGCACCCTTTTCTAAATCAGTCCACTTGAATTGAACACTTTGCTTGATCATTTGTTGCAAAGGTTTGACTATTTCAGCAAAGTCTGGCACAAACCTTCGCACAAAATTTATTGTCCCCATAAAAGACTGCATACCTCTTTTATTATGGGGTAAAGGGATCTGTTCTATTGCTTTAATCCTTTCTGGGTCTATCAAGATCCCTTACTTTGAAATAACGTGACCCAATAGCTTTCCTTCTGTAACAGCGAACACACATTTCTTAGGGTTTAAAGAAATGCCATACTTTCTACAACGTTCGAAAATCTGTTTTAAATGAAACGCGTGTTCTTCTCTCTTTTTAGAAAATATCGTGACATCATCCAAATAAACCACTACACTCCGACCAATCAAACCGCGGAAAGCTATATCCATAGCCCTTTGAAAAGTTGCTCCACCGTTAATGAGTCCAAAGGGCATTCTTCTATATGCAAAAGTCCCCCACTTGGTTCTGAAGGTGGTCTTGAGTCTGTCTTCCTCTACTACTAGCACTTGGCTATAGCCTGAGAATCCATCTCTAACAGAGAAAACAGCTTAGAACCTGAGACCATTTGTAATATTTGTTCCATGGGTGGGACAGGGTAATTGTCTTTATCAGATGCACGGTTTAAATTTCTAAAATCAACACAAAGTCTAATCTCTCCAGACTTCTTTCATACTGACACCAAATTTGAAACCCATTCTGAATGTCTAACCTTGAATATGATCTTATCATCAAGAAGATTTTTCACCTCACATTGAATTAGAGGTTCTAGTTTGGGGTGCATCTTTCTCAGAGGCTGTTGATAAGGCTTGACTCCAACTTTGATTGGAATGACATGCTATATAATTTTGGTGTCATAAGTTTTGAGGTCTTCATATGTCCAAGCGAATACAGCTTTGTATTTTCTAAACAAACTGATGAATTTGCTCATTTCCCTAGGTGAACAACACTTCCCCAGGTTCACATATTTAGGATCAGCCTTTGACCCTAGATTTATCAACTCGAATTACAAAGACGAACTGTGTGTCTTGACATTTGCTGGTCTTCTAAACTGGGTTTCGAGATCGAACATTTGTTCTAATGTTCGAACTCATTTAGGAATAAAATTTCCATTCTGGAGGTTCGCTTGATGTTCTTCATCATCTATTATGGCTCCTTTGAAAGTTTCGCCATTCATTAGACATTCCAAAATTTGTTGATCGTCATCAAACACCCTCAGATTGGTGATATTGTCCGGAACGGAAGGCCTGAAAAAGCAGTTCAATCGAACATATATTATTTGTGGGCACCAACCTTGCAGCTGAAGTAGCTAACAGAGCAGCTGCTGCATTCTTTAATCTAGGAATTGAAGTGATATTGAATGCATCAAAGTTTGTTAGTAAATCCCATACTTCATTTTGATAAGACTTCAAATGTCGTGATATGCAATGAATTTTATTTCGGACTTGTTTAACAATGATTTCAGAATCTCCATACACTTTTAGATTTTTTACTTTCAATTCCATTGCCTTTTTAAGTCCCTGAACTAATGCCTCGTACTCCATTGTATTATTTGTGCACTCAAATTCTAATCTACAGGAAAGGAAATATTTATTATTTTTTTCAGGATCCATCAGGACACAGCCAACTCCTGATCCTTCCAAGGTTTTGGAACCATCAAAATAAAGAATCCAAAATTTATTTTCTACCCCTAGTGAATTAGAACTACTATCTACATCTGAGACTAACTTTACTATATTACATTCGATTTTATCATCCCATGAAAACTGAAGGAGATCGGGCTAGGTATCTAATGTGTCACTGGCTTTTTCAGCTTGATAATTTCTCGGTTCAAGCTCAAGAAAATAGTTCCCTAAGACAAAGTTAACTGGTTCATTCTTCCCCTCCAACTGTGTTACGTTGTGTTTCATCTGAGGTTTCCTTAACACCTTTATTTGATTCTGGCAACCTTTATAGGGTAACCATACATGTGACCAATCTGAGGAAAAATAACCTTCCAATTTTGCTGACCAATCCCGGCTCAAAACCAGACCATATGCGTCCGGGATATCTGCTACCACAATGTCTATACACTAGCAGACCCTCTCATCTACTAACAAACGTATCAGTACATCCTCCATTTCTCCTACCACTTTAACTACAGTCCTATCTAATTGGACCATCTGTCCTGTAGTTGGCTTGGGTTGACCATTTATCTGTTTGCAAACTGAAAGCGGCATAACATTCACTGATGCTCCAGAATCCACCAAACCATTAGAGGAAATTTCAACTCAAAATGGGCCTCCTAAAATGAATTAATAAAATAATAGTTAAAATAATAAAATAATATTAATTAATTTTGGGGGAAGAAAAGAAAAAAACTACTTTTTTGCTTGTATTTTTGACACATCTCCCCGTGTTTTTACTCAAATTTCGATCGGGAGAGATCGTTGGATGCGGAATTAAATTCCNGCACATTGTAATTGAAGATTTCAAAAGTAAGTAGAAATGTTGGTGTTCTATATTTAGATTTCCCTCCTATACTTGCTTCACCAATGTCTTCCTTAGTCTGGTTATCATTGTGGGGTTCTATTATAGGTGTCTCAAGTGCTTTCAACAACTTCTCATTTTGTTGGGGTAAGATGCACATTTCAAACAAAGAGATGTTTGCCTTAGTCTTTTTAATATCTTCTATTATGTCATAACCCATTTCATGTTCGGTGGGACTCTTCTTGACATTCTCAACTTTGTTTTCTACAGACTTCACAGGCACATTGACTGTCTTGAGATTCTGGCTCGAGATGACAAACTCTGGTATATTAATGGGCTGAGTATTATATTTAATCTTCTTCATGTTTTCCTGAAGTTTCTTTATTTTGGGCATTATCGTGTTATCTTCTTTCAATGAGCCTTGACTTCTTGTTGTAACATTTGTTTCGGATATCTTTTCTTCCTCAGTGAAACCTTCATCCTCTATACTAAACAGGGGTGCACAATCCCATAAAGCCAAAGTATCTTCTTTTTGTATTCTGTTGGTTTCTTATCCTTCTCTTCCCCATCCACAGTTTCCGTTAACTTGGAATCTAGTAATTGATTCATCAATAAAGTCATAGAATTTATCCACTGTGGGCAGTTTTTTTCAGAATGAGGCTGCTGATGGAATGTATAGAAATTGTCCACCCCCACTTCAGTTAATTTCATAGCGAAAGGACTATGAGAGGGAGGTTTGGATGTACAACTGTCATCTCTCTTTTTGTAATAAGGTTTGAATTGCTTATTGGCCTCCTTCTCTTTTTTCATGTCAATTATTTTATTTGAAAGTTTCTGCACCATTTTGACTATACCATCTAATTCTTGTGACCGCTCATCTTTAGGCTTTGTTAACAACAAAGGCTTTTTGTTTCCAAAAGTTTTTTCCTCTGATTGTACAGGATATTGGTCTATACTCTCCATTTCGACCTCCACCTTCTCAGCTTCCTCATAAGTTTCTACTAAGGTGGGCTTAACTGATCTCTTGACAAACATAGCTAGGTCAGTACCGAGAGCTGAAGTGTAATACTCAATTAAGGTGTTCTCAGCAGGTTTTATATCTGCATCAAAATTATTCATATAAGCAGCAAACCTCTGAGTGAAATTATGCACCTTTTCTTTCTTTTCTTTTCTGAGGGTAAACAACCCTTTCATTAAAGCAGCATGGGTTCTCTAGAGTCCATATTTGTTTCTAAACAATCTCTCAAAGGTGTTCCAATTTGGAATTGAGTTTGCCTGAAGGGAAAAATACCATGAGGCTGCTTTTCCTTTGAGAGTGTGAGGGAACAATCTGCAGACTACGTCTTCATGCTCTGTTGCTTGTAAGCCTTCTAAAGATAGATAAAAACTTCGCAAATGATCATCCACAAGAATTCCCTCATTCGGTTCAAACTTGGGCAATGCCTTATCAAAATTCTGGGGAATAGCATGTAATGGAGACGTAAGGTTTATAGGGGATCTATCCCTCCAAGTAGGTGGTGGAGGAGGCTGATTTGCATTCACATTTGCCATGATTCTAGGTGGGGATTGAGGTGGAGACTGGACGGGGGTTCGAAACGGTGAGCAGTGAGGGGAATCTGGCCCTAACTGATTTAGAGGTTGCACAATCTCTTGCAAGGTTGTTTCTACCAGCTCTTCAAAGTCTTCCACTAACACTGAATCCTCACAGTAAGGACAGTCTTTCTTACGCACTTCTCTTCTAGGCAAGGCTGGAATATTGGGTAATTCCCAATCTTCTTTGCATATGCCCTTGTGATTCTCCTTAAATCATTAACCACCTCGTTATCAATGGAATAGAAATACTCTATGACTTTTTCTTCAGAACTAGGTTTTTGAGGGAAACTGGTTTCAGAACTGTCACCGGTGGAGTATTCTCGAGAAAACGGATTTCCTCGGCCAGCCATGCACTGGTGGCCCTCCTTCTAGCGCCAAAACTGTTGAGGCCTGGAAAATCTTAGGTAACAACAGTAGGGATTCTCCTCAATAAACGTTCCCAAATAGCTCGTTATTGTTTGGTATGGGGAATCCGTCCGGTTTACGGTCTGGCTACTGTAGGTCAAGTAACAGTTAAAGCTTGTTTTACCGGTTGTGTCCCGGTCCACCATTTAAGTGTATTTTTTAATTTTATCTTTATTTATGATATGCAAGTGCCTAATTAAATGCAATCGATAGAGATAACGAAGAGTTCACAATGTGATGCGCAGGTTCTTACCTCCTATCTTACCTCTTCGCTTCTAAATCATAAACAAATAACAACTCTGCTAAACTAACTAGTTCTATCTAACCTATCCCTAGGGAGCAAGATTATATTAAATGCTAAGTAATGTACTGTAAAACATGCATACAGAATATCACAGATAGTTGTTCATAATTCGGAATACATGAATGTACGTAGAAAGATAAACAAAAGATAGCTTATTGTTGGTTAAAACATTCATTACTCAAATTACTGCATAATCTTCATAAAAATAACAAGAAATCATTCATAACATGGAATTTATTCATAAGTCAGAACGATCTCACAGTTTGTAGAATAAGCTGAAACAGAAATAATTCGACATTCAACCAATCTACAACAAGCATTTGAAACTTCACAGTCCTTCTCCAACAGAAACTATGGCCTCTTTATTATAAAAGAAAGTAATTCTTCTTACAATAAACTTCACAAGAAGATAGCATGGAAAAAGCCCTTTCTAACATCTACTTCCCTTCTACTTATACAAAAACAAAATGACTCTTTAGCTGCCCTCTAGCCTTTTGGGATTCTTCGACTCTTCCTTTTCAAAAAATTTGTCTTCTAGTGCATGCACTTAGAAAAAAAGATAAATACAAAATATTATATAATCCTTAGATTTTGAATAAGACAAACTAGGTGGGCTCCGCTGGTGTTTTGACAAAAACATCCCAAGCTTGTGCTTGCTCATTGATGACCTAGAACTCTGCAGGTTCCAATACATGAACTGCCACCTCATGCTTTGACAGTTGAGATTCAATTTTCTTCATCTTGGGTGTACTTTGAACCAAAGATTCTTCCAACTTAAGTTTGTGACCTGATGCTTGTATAATCCACAACTTGATGTCTTCTTCGCCAACAGCTTCGATCCTGGATATGCTTTCCTCTCCCTTTTGCAGCCTCTCTTGCAAATTCTTCAAATGTTCTTCCCTAACTGGGAACACTTGATCCAGAGAGTCTATTAGAATCATGCATTGATTGTGAACCAGATGTATGCCTTTGTAAAATTCAGCACATTTCTCCATAGTTTTCTCAATGGTGGTGTTCAATCTAACCGTCGTTCTACAGCCAAAGTTCAGTATGGCTAACTCCATTTTAAGACTACCTGCAGATTTCTGAGGCATGTTAGCTAGAAAGGTTGAATGGGTTTCTATTCATGCTAATTGATTTTTTAGAAGTCCTACTACATCCGACAATCTTCTCCGGAATTGTGTTGAACTGAATTCTAGCTCTTTCAATCTGTCCTCAATTTGCTTAACTCTATATATCTCCCCTGCAAGGCTCAACAAAGCTTGATTTGTCTCTCTTTGCAGCATCGAGGCTAGGTTCCAGAATGGAGTGATGTCCATCTGTTTCTCCTTTGCCTCTGTAATGTCCCCTTCCAACTAAACCACACTGAGAACACTCGTTAACCTATCTGATTCCCATAGGTTCGAGTGGGGACCGACAGTTAGGGAATCAACTGAAGACTGATGCCATCTACAGAAAATCTAGGGCATCAATATGTTATCACCATTAGGTCAAAGAGGGCCACCGGAGCCAAAGGCCACTGACATGCATGACATTTAAGCATTATTTAATGATGCATGCACCCATTTAAGTCTCCATGCGCATGCATGCAAGTCAGCTGCAAATTAGAAGTTAAAGTGACCTAATTAGGTCAAAGTTAGGGTTTTCGCAGTTGGAAGTTATAAAAGAAAGATAAAGTGAATGGAGACTTCACTTTTTGATGATTATTGATTTTGGAGCTCTTGAGTAGCAGCAAAGCGTGTGGCCACAGCAGTTGGGGTTGGAGACGGCGTCTTCAACTAACGGGGTTTCAGCAGTGAGATATCTACCCTAGTCTCATCTAGGGTAAACCATCCAGGTTCACCATCCGCTCTTCAATTTATTCATTCCTTTACAGTTATCCAGTATCCATCAGAGATTGTTTGCAGGGGCACGTGTGCAGCCATAAGGGGGTTTTTAGCTGGAAAACCCCAAATCATTCGCTGGGTCTTCAGATCTCAATTTACCTTCAGAACCTAGGCACCATTCTCATCATCGGTATCATACTCCAGTACCCAATGATTATCAGATCCGATCTTGCTGATCCTGAGCAGTTATCAGCAATTTTGGGATCAAGGGGCGTGAGCAGCTAAACCTCCAAATCAATTAGCTAGCCTGCCTAGAGACCTCAGATCTTCCGCATGTGTCAGGCATCCTCTCCAGCATGGGAAGAATACCACTCCTGCAAATTCTCAGCGTCAACGGACACCTCCTTCACTAAAAACGTCACCCTTAGCTGATTTTGGGTTCGTGTTGTTGGGGTATCACCGGAGGCAGAAGGTACCAGGTCATCTCCAAATCGGCTCTTGATGCATGCATATTCTCTCAGGAGCATTTCAGCCAGCTTATCGGTGCTAAGTGTTACATTCTATCCTAGAAACCCTAACCCTAATTTTAGCTATAAAATAGGGAAGTTTTGCATGGCAGTTTGCATGCCCGGCCGTTTCAGTAACTTTGCATAGAAATAGAAAATATCAGTATTTGGGATATTACAGCCTCTTGAAGTTGTTCCCGTAGTAAAAGATTCTGAGCTTCTAGATCTTCTATTCTCTTGTTTGCTGCATCTCCTTTCTTTTCTGCTTCTTCCACTTGCTTCTTAAGGTCTTTCTTTTATCCCTCAATGATGTTTACTGACAATCTTAGAGCATCCTTATCAGATTGTAAAATTTAACAAACCTCTTTTGATTTCTCAATCTCACTAAGAATATCCGCATGTTTCCTTTTTAGATTCCGACCTTCCCTTCTTTCCTTACTCAAAGTTTCTTTTATTTGGGATAACTTTTTCTTGTGTTCATCCAAATCATCCACTATTCTGTCCACATTATCTACATTGGCAAGGGTTGTTGCTGCACTTCCCTTGCAAGGAGTTTAGGGTCCTTGTCAGTCCCATGAGCTATTGTCTTCTTTGTCACCATGACTCCCTTCTTCTCCCCTGTGTCTACCTTATTTTCTATTCTTTGCACAATTCTTTTCTTTTTGTTGTCATAGAAGATCGTGTTGAAATCAGGTACCGCATGTTCCTCAGACGGGATGAAAGGGATTAGTTCAATCCCAAATGTCGAAGCTGGATTATCTTCCGCTGTGCTGCTGGATGGGACCGAGCATCCTATCAGATCTTCATGAGACTGAGTCTGCTCCTAAATTGCACGATCTTGTTCCTCTTGCTCCTTTTGTCGAAATTCTTCAGTTGCTTTCTCTGCTTGTTCTCTTTCTTTGTCAGCTGCCTCCAGTCTTAACCTTTCATCTTCTTCCTGCCTCTTTTGAGCCCCTTTATCCTGATTCTTTTTCGCAGCTTCCTCTTCTGCTAACCTTTTCTCAGATTCTTCTTTCTCTTTCTCGACTTCTTCATGAGCCAGCCACTGTTCTGCTTCTTGCGAAAGTTTGAGTGCTTCTTCTCTTTTCCTTGCAGCCTCCTCTTCTTGCTTCTTTCGTTGCTCGGCAGCTTTTCCCTTTTCACCTATTGTGGTTATCTTTTGCTTAAATCTTCTCCTTAGGGCTGTCATATTTCGTGCATTTCTGAATATCTCTTCGTCTTTATCCCAGTAATTTGTATATTCAAAATGCATCCCTGCTGCTGCGCAATAATTTGCAAATTTGTCTTCAGAGTCATTCCTGTGAAAACTTATCTCTCTGAAGTGGAAATATTCTAACTCCTTGACAAATTCTGATGCACTTTTCACTTTGGAGAGCTTAAACTCCCCATATAAAATGGGACTGGAGGATACACAGCCTTCTTCTGTTCAAACAGGAAATTAGCAACTCCATCAATGTACAGTTGCCTTACTACCTCCTTATGAATCACATAGTCTGTAGCGTACTTTGGCAGAAGAGAACGAGCTCTCGATCCGCCAAACATCCTCAAATACAAGCCCTCCTCTATCAGGTAATAATGCCCATTATCCTGTACAACCTTCAAAGCCTCTTCGGACATGCAATCACACTCAGTAAGGAAAATCACTTTGTATAATGGCATGATGAAGTCTTCACAAATACTCTTATAGTGACTGAAATACTTGTGTGCCCACAACAACTGATATGCAGCATATACAGGAGACTTGGTCTTATCCCATTGGCACTTCAGAGCTGGGAATGGTTGTGTGCAAAAAATACAATCGATCAGAACTGAGCTCATATAGAACTCTGATTTCTTCTGCGAGACTCCTCCCAGTGCTGCACTTATGCAGGCAGACAAACTGTTAGACACTATATTTGCCGAGTTGAAGATGGTGCCTTGAGTGGCCACAAAGAAGATTATTGGTACCCAACTCAGTTTGAAAATCTTTCCATTTGCTCTTCCAAATATCTTGTTCAACATCAACGCTATCAACCTGTAGGGGGTACGAAGGCTCGCAGTTTCATACTCCCCGGAAGGCCTTGTACGAAAATTATTTCCAGGAATCATCATCCTTTTGACATTTTCCAAAACATCTAGATTAAGGTCTTTCAACCATCCTTCAGTTAAATAGGTCTGGGGTGTTGGTAGCTTGTAGGCCATGGCTACATGAGCTGGGCTATAAGCAGCATAACCCTACTTTTCAGTATTAGCCAAGATCATCCTCGTCACATCAGCCCTCGAGAGGATCCAGCCTATTACCTTTGAACATGGAAAAAGCTCTGGACGTGTGGCAACCTTCATGAGTGCTAATCTTTCTATATTAGCATATATGGGTAAATCCTCCAATCCAGCATTTGGGAGGCTTCGATTAGTAATCATTTGGTATATTTCCCCCCATTTGTACTCAGGTTCAATACCCGTGACTACTTTGGTATCTTCATATATAACCTCGACTCGAGTTATGATTTCTATCTCTGGTTCTTCGTCTATTGCCTGCACCTTCTTCTTCTGTTTCCAAGGCATGTTGCTATATGGCTGATGAGACTGTTTTGATCATACCAAAGCATGTTAGATTAAATCCATTTCAAACATATAACCCTAATTCAACAAAAGAAAACCGATTTTAACCAAAACATTTACCAAATCATCATAATGCATATTAACCAGTCTTGATTCCACCCTAAAACGCGCTTTCATGTATATGAAGAAATAAACAACAGTCCTAAAACTCACTAGCAGTGGGCTAGGCAAGGATTAAAGGAAAAAGTCTACTGCGCAGATCCTAAGGCTCTCACCACGGTATCCCCTTTCTGGGCAAAACTATGTCAATTACGAGAACGGAACGACTCATGGAAAACCAAGGTTTTAACTCTAAATGCAAATCCCCTCCACGGCACTTCTCAATAACTCTTCTTTCAACCGACCAACGGCCGCAGTACTGCCACACTATGAAAGATGAAACGAGGGAGTGGTGCAAACGGTGAAATACTCGTCTGCCTACTGTCCTCCCTCTACCAACAACTGACAGGAAAAACTTCATGGTAGGGACCAGGCAACAATGGCTTGGGTAGGTGAAAGAAACAGTCGGCTTAGCTAACTGAACAATAGCAACACTCCACAATAAAACGATATCGACCTCAGCGCCTAAAAACCCTCCGTGAAACAAGAAAAACCCTAGCCCTTCCACGGTTATTATAATACAACTTCCAAGTCATCAACTTAGCAAAGGGTAAAATCCTACTTGGCTAGAGATGATCTTATCCAAACGCAATCCCAGCTGGATAGAACTCGCTCAAAACGTCTAACGGCTTCGACATACTCCAACCGCCAACAGTAAGGTGAAACAATGACCGTTGAAAATCCTTTACGGGCTTTTATAGGCTTGAACACAGGTGAACAAAAGGGAAGAGCCTCGAGCAGGAAAACAAAAGCGCCAAACTCACGTCGGAGATGATCTTGCTAGTGGACTCAAAGGCTTTGGGTGGCTTGTAAAGAATAGACTCGACAAGATTGGGCGGTTTACAACTAAAGCGCCAAGATGGTTAAAAACGTTTTAACAACTCATCGATAGGCCAGTCAACTAACAATTGCACCGGTATCAGAACCAACTTTGGGAAACCATCGGATGCGCTTTGGACTCCGCATCCGCAACACCGGCCAAATAAATCACTAAGCTCTCAAAACGCTTCGGAAGAAGCAGCCGACACGACAGATGTTAGAATAATCAACCCATAGTTAGCTACCTTAGACATTAATTAATCCATTTTTGTCTTATTTGCCTAGTTTCTATGTTCCATCATATGCAAGTTGTCATCTACACATCCATAGTGGTCAAACTTGCTAATTTTGACTCATGGAGCGCTTGGGAAACCTCAAGGAATCAAATCTGCTTTATTCCTGGCCTCCTAGGCGCCCTTCTGCTTTTTCTGCTTTATTGCCTGCTTTTTCAGTGCTTTAAGGCAATTGGGAAAGTTTGACTAGATGAGGTTAACTTGTTTTTTGTCCTACACATCCTCCACTCTTTTCTCCTATGAAAAGCATGCATGAGTTGTCCTTCCATCATCTTTTAGCTTGCCTAAGTGCTTTTGCCAATTCGTGAGCTCCTTGACTGTTTTGGAAATTGCTTTATGCACCTATGGGGGATTTGCTTAATTTTAGTAAGGCTGCTTTTGACTAGATTCGAATTGCCTCCTCATGCATTCGAATCCCTTATGTAATTATTTATTGTGGCAGCCTATTATGTTACAGGGTTGGCTATTGTACAATTATTCAATACAGTTTAGTGTTCAGCTCCATATTTAGTCTCTTTTGTGAGTGATTTTGCATGTACAATTGATAATTGTTGTGAGTGTAATTGTTCTATCACTGGGTTCAATTTCCACATGGTATCAGAGCCTTTGTAGATCGATTTCTCTCCTTCAATTTGTTTTGCAGGTTCGACATCAGTTACTGGGAGCCTTCTACTGACAGCCGGGGCAATTTCTGAGCTATGGATCAATCTCAGAAGATCATCTTGACTCCTTTCAACTTCTTTGAATGGAAAGCAGAGATGGAGATACTGTTGAGAGCGAAAGGCCTCTACAAAGTGACTATGGCAACAGAAGCAGAGCCCAATGCAGCTGCAGAGAAGATAAAATGGCACAACAGGAGGGATGAGGCCTATGGTCTCTTGTGTCTGAGTATTTCCAGAGACCTCATTTTCCATCTTGTTGGATTGACATCACCGAATGAAGTATGGGAGAAACTTACTGATCTTTTTGGAAAGACAGATGAGATGAGGGGACATCAAATCGAAAATGAACTGATCTCCCTGAGTCCCAATAGCTTTGAATCCCTGCAACTCTATTTCTCCAAGTTCAAAGCACTTGTTTTGCAGCTAAAACAATGTGGGATCGAAAAGAAGGATGATCAGCTGGTCTTGGCCATACTCTCGAAGCTTGGCCCTGACTATTCAGTGTTTGTTTCGACCTTCTATGCCACAAAGTTGACAGCTCGAACCTAGAAGATGCCTAGCCTTGCAGATTTCATGGAATCTCTCACACAAGAACAAGACAAACTGGTGATGATGGGCACCATCAAACCATCCAAAGACCAAGCTCTGGTTGCTGGAGATTCGAGGGTGGATTCAAAAAGAAAAAAGAAAGCTAAAAAGCCACCTAAGCAAAAGAGAGACAAGAACAAGTCTCCGGAGGAGCCACAAGGTTCCAAGAAGAACCACCAGAAGAAGAAAAACAAATGAGAAATGAGCAAGTGCACATACTGTAGTAAGGGCAATCATACTGAGAGCTCCTGAATGAAGAAGCAAATAGACATGCTGACCCAACTCTTGGAGAAGAATGGCATCTCCCTTCCAGACAGCTCAAAGAAGAGGGAAGGAGGATCAAGTTCAGATGACAGAGAGAGAGTTCATGCATTGGTTGCTGGCACATCAAGCTCACCTAGTTTCATCATTGATTCTGGAGCTTCAAGACACATGGTTTCGACCAAGGAGGCATTCACCTCACTTGACATGTCGAAAGGTCCACCAATAGTACTGGGAGATGACTCTCTCACTAGAAGTTTGGGCAAAGGGAGGATTGATCTTGATCATGGTCAATTCAGCAATGTGTTGTATGTTTCTGGTCTTGTCTCCAACCTCTTATCAGTGTATCAGATGACTCACACTGGGTCTCCAAAGAAGGTCATATTCTCCCCTGATGAAGTTGAGATCACAGAGATCTCAAGTGGTAAAGTCATTGCAAAAGGAGTTGCAAATCATACTTCGAAGGTATACATGTTCTCACACTTCCTACCCTATTCAAACCCCTCTGCTCTTCTGATTCATGCTAATGAGGCAAGCAAGCTTTGGCATGAAAGATTTGGCCACCTAAATTACAAGTATCTTTCTGATCTTAGTGAAAAAGAGATGGTCATAGGGTTACCCAAGATAAAATTTTCCAAAGGAGTCTGCCAAGGTTGCATCCTAGGAAAACACCCAGAGCATAAATTTGAGAGAGCTAGTCATGAGAGAACCTCTGCACCCCTCGAGTTGATCCACAGTGATGTTGCTGGCCCATTCCCTCATATGTCCATGAGTCAGGCCAAATATGCATTGACTTTCATAGATGACTTTTCCAGGTATTGCTGGGTTTACTTCCTGAAACACAAGTCTGAAGTTTTTGGCCTCTTCAAAGTCTTTAAGGCTTTGGTTGAAAACCAGTCTGGGAGGAAACTCAAGGTCCTCAGATCTGACAATGGTGGTGAGCTAAGTTACCTGACACGTCCATACTGGCCCACGTGTCCGTACCTGCGGTGTCCACGTGAAGACACGCTACGGTACGTGTCCGACACATGGTCAAAACGTGTCTTATCACTGGGACACATGGTCAACGCGTGTCCAACACTCTTTTGTAACGTGTCTTGATTTTAGGACACGTGTCCTGTGAAAAGTGATGAAATTAGGGGTTTTTTCGCTGTTTAAATCTTCGCTGTTTAGGGGTATGGCATAACGTGACTCATAACGTGACTGTGCATGTAGAGTCTAGACTCAAATGATAAATCATAAATGTTATTCAAGTTTTCAACAGATATGTAACTTCCAGCTTTGGATTGGTGAGCAAGAGGTGACTTGTAGCCGTAGGCAATGTAATTCCCAGCAAAATAAACAATGGAATGACTGTCCCAATTTGCAATCAAACATTTAATACAAGAGTTGTCACAAAATGTATTTTCCAGCTTGTAAAACAATGTCAATATTTGCTATGCAGATGTAGGTGGCCACTGGCAACCAAGCACTAAAATGACAATTTGAAAATTGATAGATAGATGCCAAATGGGACTGTCAAATAATTTAATAAATGATAATTTCCAGCCAACAAGTATTTCTTTTATCAGTCCAGACTCCAAACGTTACTTTCAGTAAAATTGTGGATGCCATTGCCAAAAGTTACAGCAATTCCAAGTTTTCACAAGTAGATAGCAAAAGTGTGTTTGTCAACTCCAAAGGGACTGTGGAATGCAATGTATTTTCCAGCCAAGCCAATTTAACTATGACTGTCCCAAACAACATTTTCCAGTATGAAAGTCTAAGGACAAGCCCATATGTAGTAATTTGTAAACCTTAACAAGGGTATTTTCTTATAGGTGTTTAAGAGGCTTGCCCTAGAATGTTTATACTCTACTATCTACTATCTAGAGTTTGATTGATTTGTAAAATTGTATGGTATTGGTGTTTGAATCTTTGATGTATCTTTTTCGAAGTTCATGATGTAACATTGATCAATATCTACTATCAAGATTCAATATTTTCTCTATTACAGTAATTTGTATAATATATATATATATTTTTTTAATATTATATATAACGTGTCCTCCGTGTCCTGATTCCGGGGGTCGCCGTGTCCGTGTCGGATACTCGTTTTTCCGTGTCCTCCGTGTCCCGTGTCTTCGTGTCAGGTGACTTAGGTGGTGAGTATGTCAAGTTTGAGTTTATTCAATATTGTGCAGATGCAGGTATTCAGATGCAGCATTCTATCCCTTACACACCACAGCAGAATGGTGTTACTGAGAGGAAGAATAGATCACTGAAGGAGATGGCAACATGCATGATGGAGGCCAAAACTTTGCCACCAAAGTACTGGGCCGAAGCTATAAACTGTGCAGCCTATATCTAGAATAGGGTGCCTCATAAACAACTTGATGGTATGACTCCTTTCGAAGCATGGAGTGGGCACAAGCCAGATGTGACCCATTTCAGGATTTTTGGCTCAAAGGCTTGGGCTAGAATTCCAACAGAAAAGAGGAAGGCTTTGCAGCCCCAAAGCCAAGAGTGTCTATTTGTTGGGTACTCTGAAGATTCAAAAGGGTACAAGCTGATAAATTTGAGCACAAACAAAGCTTTCATTGAAAGGTGTGTTCAGTTTCAAGAAGAACCCCTAGCAGCAGTGGAAGTTGGAGAAACCTCTTCACCACCAGATCCTCTGAAAGTAAGTGAAGAGATTGTTGAACATGCTGATTCTGATATGTCTGATAGTGATGAGTTTATTGCGGATCCTAACAGCCCTACAAGGCCAAAATGGGCAGCCAAGACCATTCATGCAGCAGGAGAGCTAGCTGAGAATCCTAATGACCCTAGGAGGACTAGATCTCAATTTGAGAGTGCTCTGTGCATGAAGGATCCTATGTTTGCAGAGAAATGCTATTTGATGGTGGAATCAGATCCTTAGACATATGAAGATGTAGCAGGAGATCCAAGATGGCAAGCAGCCATGAAGGAAGAGTTCAGCTCACTCCAGAAGAGCAACACTTGGGAGCTAGTTGATCTTCCCCCAGGGAGGAAGCTAGTTCAGTGTAAGTGGGTGTACAAGACCAAATTTGTTGCTGATGGTTCACCTCTAAAGTACAAGGCCATATTGGTAGCCAAGGGCTACTCACAGGTACATGGCATAGATTACAATGAGACCTTTGCACCAGTGGCAAAGATGGACTCCATCAGGCTAGCCTTAGCCATTGCAGCTTCAAAGCAATGGGAGGTACAT
>LPNX010966192.1:72366-113592 GCA_001517045.1 Pseudotsuga menziesii
AAGTCAAGCAAGACTCCTTTCCTTTCAGGAGTGAAGCTTGAAGAAGTTGATTCTTCACCTATGGTAAACAATACTCTGTATAGGCAATTGATTGGATATTTGTTGTATCTTACACATACTAGACCTGATCTTTCTTATGCAGTAAGTGTGGCTTCTAGATACATGGATCAGCCTCATGAGATCCATTGGAAAGCAGCCAAAAGGATCCTTAACTTTGTTCAGGGAACAAGGACACATGGGATCTTCTATAAAGCTAAATCTGATCTTGATTTGATTGGGTTTACTGACAGTGATTGGGCAGGTGATAGCACAGACAGAAAGTCCACATCAGGATATGTGTTCATGCTTGCAGAAGGGCCAATCAGCTGGTCAAGCAAGAAACAGAGTGCCATTGCACTCTCATCTACAGAAGCAGAGTACAGAGGAGTTGTCAATGCAGCAACTCAATGTTTATGGTTGCAGGGGTTACTTGGAGAGTGTGGCTTCGAATCAGAGTACTCAACTACCATCTACTGTGATAATCAGAGTATCATTCGAATCTGCAATGATCCAGTTCAGAAGCAGAGAACCAAACACATTGAGATCCATATGCACTACATCAGAGAGCTTGTGCATGATGGCACCATTCACCTACTCTTCTGTTCATCTTCAGAACAAGTAGCTGATATCTTCACCAAAGCATTTTGTGAGAAGACCTTCAGCAATCTCAAATCACTGCTGGGGATTGCTAGTCATGCTGTGAAGCATGAGTGAAGACAAGATTTCCAAATTTTGTTTTACAGTCCATGTTTAAGGGAGGATTTTCCCACTGGGTTTTTGCCTCTTTCCTTGGTTAAATGGACATGTAGTATGTAAAGGGTGACTAAGCCTTGTTGCTAGGCCCTATAATTTTCTGATATATTACTCATAAGTTAGGCTTAAGGGGGGGTGTTAGAATAATCAACCCATAGTTAGCTACCTTAGACATTAATTTAATTATTTGTGTCTTATTTGCCTAGTTCATGTGTCCCACCTTATGCAAGTTGTCAATTACCTATCCATAGAGGTCCAACTTGCATAATTTGTCTCATGTAGTGCTTGGGAAACCTCACAAAATCAATTCTTCTTTATTCCTAGTCTCCTAGGCGCCCTTCTGCTTTTTCTGCTTTATTGCCTACTTTTTCAGTGCTTTAAGGCAATTGGGAAAGTTTGACTAGGTGAGGTTAACTAGTTTTTTGTCCTACACATCCTCCACTCTTTTCTCCTATGAAAAGCATGCATGAGTTGTCCTTCCATCACCTTTTAGCTTGCCTAAGTGCTTTTGCCAATTCGTGAGCTCCTTGACTATTTTGGAAACTGCTTTATGCACCTATGGGGGATTTGCTTAATTTTAGTAAGCCTGCTTTTGACTAGATTCGAATTGCCTCCTCATGCATTCGAATCCCTTATGTAATTATTTATTGTGGCAGCCTATTATGTTATAGGGTTGGCTATTGTACACTGATTCAATACAGTTTAGTGTTCAACTCCATATTCAGTCTCTTTTGTGAGTGATTTTGCATGTACAATTGATAATTGTTGTGAGTGTAATTGTTCTATCACTGGGTTCAATTTCCACAGCAAACGGAAACATAACAAAACTCCCTCGGATATCGAAACAAGATAGGACACAGGTGACCCGATGCGTCAGAAAGGATCTGGGCTAGGCTCCCGGAGCCTTCGTCAAAAGCTTTCCAATACGAAAGGCTAGGGAACACCCGATACGTCAGAAGGACTCTTCGGAGCATCGGCTGGCTAGACAACTAAGCTTTCGATACGTTTGAAGTACTCTTCGTAGTGCATCCGATGCATAAGAAAGACAACTTCCTTTTTGCCAAACTTTAAGTCATGAAACAAAACTTTATGAGATAAAGATAAACTTTCCAATCCTTCTAAAAAAAACTAAAAGAAAAGGGGGCCCTGAAAATCAAAAGAATTTTTTTTGGGATGATAGTTGCAGCAGCAACAGAGTACTATAATGTTTTCTTCCAATTAAGCACCCAAAAACACCCGTTAACCTATTTAATTCCCATAGGTTCGAGAGGGTATTAATGAAAAAGAGAATTGACTAAGGAATAATAGTACTGGGAGTAGAAAAGAACATCACTTCAGTGTTATTATGTCATCAGTAGAATAAAGAAGGCCATCGGAGTGGTTATCAACAAGCATGCAAAGCGTGCAAGCCTTAATTCATCTTGCATGTGCCAACAGATAATTGGGTTGCATGCATGAAAAGTTAAGTCATGCGAAACTTAATGTTATAAAAGAAGACAAGTTGAACCAAAAAGGAATCCATTGTTATTATTCACTTTTGAGAAACAAGTTTGAGAGCTCAACAAGCAAGTTGGGGTTGAGGGCGTGAGTCTTCAACTAGCAAGTCTTTTTGATAGCGAAATCTATCTTCCCTAATCACTTTCAGATGTAGATCATCAAAGTCTATCCTTACACTTCACGGATTTTCACTACCATTGGAGCAGCAACATATCCAAGCGCAAGAGTTCATATTTCTGAGATCCAGAATAATAAGGAGAACTTGTTCACTGGGAAGTAATTCGCCACACAGCTGGAAGTCTTCTTTTCTCTTACAATTCTCTTCCATTCTCTTCAGAAGGGCCATATTACTATACCTAGGAATTATCAAGGAATCTCTTGCACATTCTGAGAAGATACAAGCAAAGTCGTGCTAAAGAGAGGGCACCCCCTATTCTGGAGAATCAATTTTCTAGTGTCCTAAACAGGCTCAAAAGTTCTGCATGTGCACTCCAGACTCTTCAGAGGACCACTATTATATTATCTGGGAAGTTCCGACTCACTATTCGGACTATTGAAGCAGCTACAAAAGATCACCACTAAGAGAGGGCGTATTTCCTTTGCATGGGCGAATTAACTAGAGAAAGCTTCACATTTTTGGAGCTATAGTGGATGCATGGCATGCATGTCTTTTATGTACTGGTTAACCGTCCCAACTATGAATATTGTTATGTCATTGCAATATAATTGAAGTCTATTTCATATTTTATCTCAGTTTTTGTTATATTTGGGATTTTAGCACTTGCATGCAAAAGCAATTTATATGTAACCCATACCTGAAAACCACAAACACACAAATAATCACCATAACATATCAGTATAGAAGCAAAATATAAGTTTGGGATATTACACAAGGAGAGAGGGAATTGTGCTGAAAGGAGGGCAAGAGGTGTGCCTGAGGTGACCGAAAGAGGAGGCAAGTGCCTCTGAGCAAAATGTTGTCACTTGTGTAAAAATTAGGCAGGGGGGTCATGTGACCCAGTGACCTGCCTCTAGGAGCCCTGGACACCAACCTCAGGGCTACAAGCCCTAAAATGATGTAGTCAACAATGCCACTAAGCCATAGTACTCCTAAAGGGATAATCAAGGGGTCCGACCATAACCACCCCTCAAAAAGTGCAAATAACACCCCCATCCTAGCCCTAAAGAATGTTGATTTTTTCTGAGCAGCATCAAGAGTCATTCTCTCAAAAGAATGAAGACATCTGGTCTGGGACCAGGATGTGGACCCAGTCCAACACTGGGTAGACTCAACTCAGTGTTGAGTGACCATTCTGTTGAATGGTAGATATCTGGTCCTTGACCATGATATGGACCCAGCTCTCTCCTAGGTAGACTCAACTCAGTTTTGAGTGACCATTCTGTTGAATGGTAGATATTTGGTCCTTGACCATGATATGGACCCAACTCTGTCCTGGATAGACTCAACCCAGTGTTGAGTGACCATTCTGTTGAATGGTAGACATCTGGTCCGGGACCATGATGTGGACCAGTCTAGTATTGGTAGACTCAACTTAGTTTTGAGTAGCCATTCTCTTGGAGAATGGAGGCACTCGGTCTATTACCAAGTATTTGACCTAGGGTCAAATTATGCAACCCATGGCTAAGGCACCTGGTTTGTTACCAGGAAGGCACTATAAGCCCTAGACTTGGTCTAGGCATGTGTGACACTCTGATCCTTGATCTATGGGCTTTGTGTACTTCTTCAAGGCTTAGCTACCCTTGGTTAAGTTACCCTAGCACCGGATCATTGTGTCACACAGAGTGTGAGATAAAAGAATTAGTAACTCTCTTGGTTTATGATGATGTACTTTGCATGGAATCAAAAGACCACAGGTGATGACCACAGGGTCACTTGGAAAAAGGCTAAAATCAAAAGTCAAAAATACATAAGGACTTTTGGACCACAGGAAAAGGGACCACAGGTGAAAGTCAAAATTATATAAGGACTTTTGGTAAAAGTCAAAAATACATAAAGGAGCTTTTTAGACTGTTGAAAGGTAAAAAGGTAAAAGTGAAATTAGGAAAGAATAAAATAATATTATTTTGTTCTTCCTAATTTTGGCCCACTTACAGATGACTGAAGGATATAAAAGAAGATCAAGTCATTTCATTATGACACACACATACTTGCTCTCACAGGTATTGCTGCAAATCAGAGGATTTCACGAGTGAAGAAGAAATCTAATGATTGTTCCCTGGCATGGATGAGTCTAGCTAGGGCATCATCATCCTCATCTATTGAAGAAAAATCCTAAGCTAGGGTTCCATCACAAAGTTGCAGCAGTTGAATTTCTTGAGTTAGGGTTTCACCCTATTTTCCTTCCTCTTCATTTTTGGGCAAATCTACTTCACCAAGCAGCCTCCAAACATTTACGAGCAGCCCTCCTTCTTCACGGGCTGCCCTCCTTCATCTTGGGCAGGCTCGCCTTCTGTCTTCTCTCCCACATCAGTTTTATCTCATCTCGAGCAGGGCTCAGATTGCCCATCAGATTCACGGGAAGGCCCTAACTGTAATTGGGCTGCCCCTTACAGCTCACGGCCATAAGCAGGAAACCCTAGCTGGGCTTCAGGCAGCCTGCTAGGGGTTTTCGGGCACCTTTTCTAAGCCCTAAAGGGCTCGGGCAGGCCCACATCCACCTCGGGTAGCAGACCGAGGTCTGCTAACAATAGCAGAGGGCTCGGCCTTAAGCTTGGGCTTCCCAAACTAACCACGGGCAGGCTTACTAGCCCTCCGGGAAGATAGCAGAGGCACCATCAGGGTTTCTGGCACACTCCAGTAACTCAAGCAGGGGAAACTGACAATCGAGCAAGAGCAGAAGTTGCCCAACAGACATTCAGACAGGAAGTTAAGGTCACAGTGAGGGCAGGTGGCATCTCGGGCAGCCTGACTGAGCTCGGACAGAGCAGGAAAAGCATAGGCAGCAGTAGAATAGGCCTGGGCAGGCCAAAAAGAAATCCGGGCAAGAAAGAATATATTCCAGGCAGGCATCAATATACTTTCGGGCAGGCCTGAGCAGTTCGGGCAATCTAGGCAGACTTTTATCAGTTCGGGCAATCTGGGCAGACTTTTATCAGTTCGGGCAGGTCTCTTGGGCAGGCTTGATCATATTTGGGCAGATCTGGACTACTAGGGTTTGAAACCCTTGTTTTGATTTTTGTTGTGAAAAAACTTATTTTTGGTTAGATTTGGGCAGATCTGGATTACTATGGTTTGAAACCCTTTGTTTGATTTTTGTTGATCTCCTGTAAACTGTGGTTTAACCCTGATTGGGGTTTGAGGAACTTTTTGAAGAATTTCCTAATTCATCTCATTTACGAGATAAGCTACTAATGCTTTTTGGGGTTTTTTTTCCTTTAAAGGTTTCCCCAGTGAAAAACTCTTGTGTCCATTTTGTTGATGTGATGAATGTTGTTTTTACTGCACTTGTCATTTGTTTAAGTTAGTCTGCAATTTTAAAAAGTATCATGCTAATGCTAAAATTCAACAAAGAAGAGAAAAAAGACCCCTCTTCCTGGGCAAATATCTGAAAGTGAGCTAGTACAGTTACAACGTAACACTGGATCTAACTCCGAGACAAGTGCTCTTCTCGAGATTCCTTGAGAACCTGTGAATCTTCTGGGTACCTATAGACCTACACATATATCAAATATCCAAGGGCATTAAAAGCACCATGAGGTAGACACTTTCGTCCTGCCTTGCTCAGTATAATGACATTAAAAGCAAATAACTGAAGATGAAAGAACGACAAATGCAATGCAAGGGAACAATATATGCTGAACCAAACATGAAACTAAACCTACTTACCCTAAACAAGGTAACAAAAGGGTCAAGTAAAGTCATACCACCAATGCAACCAGCTGAGTGGGTCATGCATACCTAATCTTTTTATTTTTTCTTTAGAGACAATCCATGATAAGATATCATCGATGATAAGTTGAGCACATACCAGGATCTTCATCAAAATGGGAAAGGAAAGTTGGATGACTATGGGAACTTGGAAGCCTTGACATTGCTGCCACAGAGAAGGATTGCTTTCACAAGCTTCATTTATCCATGCCTCTACTAGGAATATGTATGGGTTATCTCCATCATACATTAGCGTTGAGGAAAATTTTTGCATGAAACTGGTCATTTGATTTTGAACTTAAGTGACCATTTGCACAGGTGGACCCTACAAATCTTTATAGGCTAGTCGCAACCTATCCCTGCACCTGCTTAAACACTACTTTGGATATGCAAGCATATTGTTCATCTTTGTAATGATGATGTTAGTCTCCATAATAATCTTTAAAATTTTAAAATTGTCGGCCACAAGATTCATGCCTTCACATTTCAAACGAAAAGATAAACAATAGAAATTGTGACAATGTGAAATGAATATCATACATGTCCACATACCTGTATTCGGTTTGTTGAAATACATCATTGGAAACTTACCAATACTAGACAAAAATGGATGAACACTTCTTGAAGAATGCTGCTGATTAGGGCACACCATGGACTGATTGATTTCTACGCAACTTTCCCAAGATAGTGCTGGAAATAATGGTCTCGGGACATCGTTGGTTGGAAAATAGCATAAAAACTTTGTATATGACAATCGACAACAGCAATCACATCTCGCACTACCCCATCATTAAGCAAAGAAGCAAAAGAGTTGATTCATTCTTCATTGCTGATAGAGAAGACTTCTTCTCCCGAACATGTGCGAGGGAGAGGGTCCACTATGATGCTACAAGGTCTTGAAGAATCGTATACCAGTGGACCAAGGAATTTCCAGTAATTGTTGTCTTCTATAAACCTATTATTTTGGTCTAAGGATATGGAGAACTCACCATTTCTTTGTATTCTTTAGTTTCTTCAAATAAGGCGTCTTGATATTCATTTCTTGGAGAAACTTCATCTTTGTCGTCAGGAATGTCGTCAACTTTGGCCATGAAGGCTATGACGTCATTTACCAAGTCCAGAACAATGGTTTATTAAAAGAAAACCTCCCGAGCTTTGATCTTCGTCAAAGACTGCTTCATGCTCTTCTAAGACCTGTTCATCGATATCCGTATGATCTTCCTTTATGATCTTCAAAATTTCGTCCTTAGTATTAGGATCCCACTAATTGCAGAATGACTCAACTAGTTGCAGAAAGGAAGATATCCCATTAGGAGGGAGTCCATCATACCAATCGTCCACATCTTGTTTCCCTCTCGGCCCAAGGGACATTACAAATAACTGCATAATTGTATCTTCGTCAGTTGATCTCCCATGCCATAAGAACTTCTTTGAAGTTCATAACATGTTCTGTAATGGTATCTTCACCCTCGTGGAATGTTGGAATAGATTTAAAACAACGATTCTTGTCAAACTTATTCGGGTATCTTAGAATGTTTGAGAAGTCAAACGGATCAAGAATCCCCATATCTTCTGCCCGAAAATGCTTGCTTTGAACTTCTTTACCTTTTGTTTAGTAGAGTCACCTACAAAGTTCCTTACAAGTAATATATATGCAACCATGTAAACAAGGACTTACCTTAAGACTTACCAAAAATGTCGTTTTTGCCCGGATAAGTCACCTCAACAATTTTGAGTCTCCGGCAATGGCGTCAAAAATGTTACCGGAGACACTAACAGGGCTAATGCCCAATAAGCACATGCAAGGACTTGTGACCCAATGTCACCTCAATCACAGATTTTTAACTTCTTCGGAGAGTCTTGACCTCCAAAGGGAGAGCCCTTATCTGTGTACCTGTCAAGAATTACACCAAACACCTTCCACAACCTCATGCAAAGAACAGTGCCTTTATGGAGTCAAAATAGAGAATGAAAAAGACATATCAAGGTCACTTCAACTAGGCATCAGCGTAGGGAAACCATGGGTTAGAGAATGCTTGTGATAGAACACCAACAGTTTTAGATGGTATTCGATACGTATTTTGACAGTGTTTAGAGCAGTAATGGAGTGTATTCAACAGTAACAAATTAAACCATGTGAACATGCATAAGTTAAGGTCCCAAAATATATGGTTTTAGATTCACAACCATTTGACAGTTAACATTTATGATCAGTATTTAGTAAGTGCATTTACGTAAATTAGCATTCCAAATCAACATTAAGTTGCATGATGTGTAGTAGTAAATAAGGTAGTGGATTAACCCTTATAAGTTGGCACTTGAATTTGTGTTCCAATCAGTGTATTATTCAGATTCCACAGTAGACAACCAACAATGATGCAGATTAAAACCTTCATATGGCATGTGTAAAATGAACAAACAGTGTTGGTTAAACCCTAAAGTTTAGCATTTATTCATCTTCCAAGCAATAATGCATTTACTTGTATGACAATTGTTGCAAAGAAATTAAACCACTTGTGTGACAGAGACCAAGTATAGCAGCGTTCAACATATAAGAACATTCATATATTAGAATTGGCACCAACACTACCTTATCAATTTAACAACTTAAGACTAAAAATAGTGGCAATTAATTTATTGACTGTTCTTGCTTTACTAACCACTGATCATGATTTTTGCAGGTCTGGTTTTAGGGATTGCAGTATCCCAAGTGTTAGGAGATCACCTCAAAGGGCCATTTAAGGGCTCGGTTTAGGGCTTAGGAGGCTACTAGGAGGTAGAACGAGGTTAGGTAAGGGAGCGCAAGGGCTTAGAAGGGGTAGTTTAGGTCTGAAAAGGGTTAGGGATTAGTTAGGTTTGATAGTCTGCAAAAAATTGTAGTCTGCAATTTTTTTAACAATGAGCAGTGAAGAGGAAAGAGGGCTTCAAAGGCAGGTCGAGGGGGTTTTGGGGGGCAGCCAAGGCAGGCCATGAGGCCTAGGAAGATAGGAGAAGGAGGCTGCAGCCCTTTAAGGCTGCAAATTTTGCAATTTTGTATTTTTAGGGTTTTTAAAGAATTTTGAATTTTTTTAGGGTTCTTATAAATAAAATTGAAGACCTAAAATCTAACCTAATTCTACCATGAAATGCAATTTTTACAAATGCCAATGCAAGAAATTTTGATAAAATTTGATAAACCAAGGGTTTTAGTGGATGATACCATAAACCCTAGGCCAAGAGGAGAGGTGACCAGCCTCCCTCTTGGACCAATTTCTCTTTGACTCCAAACTAGTGCTTCCTACAACAACCCCTAGGGTTCGTTGTAAGGGGCCTAATCTAGGGAAAATTTAAAGATCCAAGGCCAAACTAGGGAAGGAGCGTTTTCCACCATGCACAGTTAATAGAAGAAAGAAAAGAAGCCAAAAATAAAATAAAAAAATGCAGCTCTATGGCCACCATTCAATCATCAAAGAACCAAAATTCACCTACCTTCACCAAGAAAGATCAAACAAGACTTACTTGAGCTTTGTGTTAGTCCAACAATTCCTAGCATCCATCATGCATGAGTCTAAACCCTAGAGAGCATCCAAATTCATCCATAAGCCAAAGAAGAAGATCATCCAAGAGGTGTCCATCACTTCCAAAATCCCTAATTAGGGTAAAAGAACAACATAATGTAATTTTATCCCTTGTGTTGTGATTTACAAATGAGTGAGGAGGCTTATTTATAGCCTTACAACCTCACCTTTTACAAATAACCAAGCCTACAAGCCCTTAAAATGTCAATGTAAAAAGATAACATGAAATAATATAAAATAATCTAAGACATGGGTAACTTTTGGGTATTTCCCCCCTAAGTTACAAAAACTGATGAAAATAGCTAACACTGAGCAAATGGCTCCACTCTGAAGGATGAGGGGGAAACGTCATACCCCATCTAACCCCAACAATGCTGAAAAACCCTCAACGTCCCCCCTCAAATCATGCTTGAACACCTAGTAGCTAGGATGACGTCATCAGTGCTCTGGACCCAAGGAGAGAGGGCATTGAGCTGAAAGGAGGCCAGGAGGGGCGCCTGAGGTGAGAAGAGGAGGAGGCAAGTTCCTTTGAGTAGAATGTTGTCACCTGTGTAAAACTCAAGCAAGGGGGTCATGTGACCTAGTGAACTGCCTCTAGGAGTCTCGGACACCAACCTCAGAGCTACAAGCTCTAAAATGAGGTAGTTAGCAATGCCACTAAGCCATAGTACTCCCAAAGGGAGAATCAAGGGGTCCATCCATAACCATCCCTCAAAAGGTGCAAAGAACACCCCCCTCCTGGCCATTAAAAAGAGAAAAAAAAAACCTCCCTGGGAAAATATATGAAAGTGAGCCAGTAGAGGTACAGCATAAGACTCACTCGTATTTCATCATTCTTCTCCATGACCCTTATTTAGCAGTAAGGGGGGTTGTTGAGAATGGTGTAATCCTCCCATGTGCGCACAACCAACATTAATTGTAAAATGACATTGTAATTACTAGGTTTGGTTAAGGCCAACCTAGTCAATCTTCTATGGGCCGATATCCCCTCTTGAGGAAGCCACCCTACCTCTTCAGTTGTGCATATATGCAGCTTAAGTATCATTTGTATTTTATTATCTCATAAACTAAAGTTCTCTCATCATTGATTTAGCCTATGGGCATCTATCAAACATGGCGCTTCTCTTTACTTGTGTTATTGTCTCTATCTTTCGAATGGGCTCATTGGCTACGTTATGAATCATGATTCATGATTCATGAAGTGATTATGTGGCTATCCATGTGAAATCCCAACAGTTTCCTGTAAATTTGCAAGCTGTTTCCATAAATTATACCCATTCCCTCATTCTAGGTGGCATAAATTCATACTTTAAATGTAAATGTTGCACTTAAAACACTACAATTGAAGGAAGGCATCTTCCTTCAATTAATAGTTAATTTAATAACAAGTAAAAATATCTTGATAATGGAAACAATTGACAGAATAGACATCATTTCTTCCTTGTAGCATCGAAAGAAAACTTGTAGTAGACCTTATCATAGTCATTATTTACAATCTGTTATCATAAACGTCTTCCTAAAAGCATATCAAGGTACAAGATGGCGGAAGAACAGGAATTATATGCCAGGACATATAAATGGTTTTCATAGAATAAGTAATCTGATAGGAAAGCAGATACAGAGGGTAGAAAATTGATAACTGCAACCCCCTCACCCTATCTGAATATTCACAATAGAAAATTTCCCCTGCCTCCATAGTCATTGATTGTCAACAAAAAGAAGATTAACTGCTGCGTTGAGCGAAACCACTAACAAAAAATATTTCAGAAACAAACATAAATTGTGGTGGTAAAGCATGAGTCTCCTAACTCTGCAACATTTGTAGGTAATGAGCTATCATTTACCCAAATAACATTTTATTTATATTTAGGTTCAGTCACCAGGTATTATGAGTCCAATAAAAGCATATTATTAACAATAGGATTTTTTTTAAAAATTTTCCAGGGCTATTCTCTTTTAAATTTTTAATCCGACCCACTTATTTATATGCTTCATAACCTACGGCCTAAGGTAAGGAACAGTGGACGTTAAAATTTTCATTATAGGTGTTTAACATTATTGTTATCAAGAATAAATTGTAAACAGCTTAATTATCCACTAAATTGAAAATCATTGAAAAGGACTCTTCTGCAGAAACTGCAGTAGAAACCTGTTCACAAATACAAGATTATCACTTGGAAAAGTATTTATAATATATATAAAAAACAACGATGAAAACTGAAAATGTGTTTATGTTTAGGTATATCTTACCAGGAGCAATATAGCCATAAGAACCTGCAACAGCAGACATGGACTCCAATTCTGGCATGTCAATAATCTTGGCCAGTCCAAAGTCTCCCACGTGAGCTTCAAACATCTCATCAAGAAGAATGTTATTGGATTTTATATCCCGGTGAATGATTTGTGGTTTGCAATCATGATGTAAATAGGATAGACCTTTAGCTGCCCCAAGAGCAATTTTATAGCGTGTCCCCCAGTCTAAGATACAAGAGTTTCCATGAAGCAGTTCACCTAAGCTTCCATTTGGCATATACTCGTATAGAAGAAGATTTGATTCATTGTGACAACAGAAACCGTGGAGCCTTACAATATTGCGATGCCTAATCTTACCAAGAGTCATTATCTCTGCATTGAAACTAAAATCCAAAGTGGATCCGACATGATAAGAAGGCAACTTTTTAACAGCGATAATATCCCCAGAAGGCAAAGTTGCTTTGTATACTGTGCCACAAGCTCCTCTTCCTACCACAGCACTCTCAGAGTAGTTGTCAGTGGCTTCTTCTAGATCCTGGAATGTAAGCCCCTTCTTTGAGAAAAAGTAGACATCTGAAGTAACATGTTTCCAATGTTGACCCGGAGGAAGCACAACTGTAGGATTCCTGGAAAACCAGCAAACCAATACCATAATGACCATTGAGGTGCCCCCTGTCACTGCCACTATGATAACCACGATCTTTTCGGCTGTTATTTTCCTCTCCTGACTGACGAAGGGTGAGACAGATGGCTGTGCATTTGACAACTGGCATGTATCCAACACAAGTCCTCCACAGAGCCCCTTGTTTCCGATGAAGTTGCTGGGAGACATCGTCTGGAAATTTGTTGTGTCAGGCAGAGGCCCCATGAGATTATTATATGAAATATTGCATACTAACAAAGCTGACAGTTTTGCAAATGAAGGAGGCACTTGCCCATCAAGTCCATTACTGTACAGAAAAAGATATTCCAACAAATTCAAGTTACCAAGTTCAGATGGAATTTCCCCTGAGAGCATATTCTGGCTTAGATTAAGAGCAATCTGCAAGCTTGTTAGTTTACCAAGCTCTGGGGGTATGGATCCAGAAAATTTGTTACCACCCATTTGTAGCTCTGTTAATCGGTAAAGATTTCCAAGTGTACCAGGTATCCTTCCTGTCAGGTTGTTATCATTAAGCATAAGCAACTCCAGCTGCACAAGATTTCCCAAGTCTTGTGGTATATTCCCAGTTAAAAGATTTCTGCTGAGATCAAGCCGTTGAAGGTTTGTGCAGCTGGTGATCTGAAGAGGCACACTTCCATCAAGCTTGTTCGATGAGATATTAAAGATGACTAACTGTGAAAGTTTTCCAATCTCAGAGGGGATTTCACCCACAAAGTAATTATTCTCCAGGAGAAGTGCCTTCAGGTTTTTAAAGTTTCCAAGCTCATGTGGTATAGTTCCAGTCAGCATGTTATCTCCCAAGCGTAGTTGCACCAGAGATATGCAATTCTTCACATCATAGGGAATTTCTCCTGTTAATCTATTGGACCATAGACCTAGAAAAGCCAGTTCCCCAAACTTGCAAACTTGAGTGGGTATGCTGCCAATAAGATTATTCTGAGACACATCAAGGGCTTTTAGTCTACTATAACTTCCAATCTCTGGAGGAACTCTACCCTCTAATGCATTATTAAAGAGCTGTAGTAATTTCAAAGAGGTTAAATTTTTAAATTCTATTGGGATGGTGCCTGTAAGTTGGTTGATGGAAATATCTAAATCTATCAAACTACTTAACTGATCCAATTCTTGGGGAATATTCCCAGTAAGTTTGTTGTTAAATAGATGAAGAATTTGAAGATTTCTTAATCTGCTAAACTCTCGTGGAATATTTCCCGTCAATTCATTTTCAGACAGATCCATTTCAACTGCAAGTGTGCAGTTACCAATCTCCCTTGGAATAGATCCATTCAAATTATTTCTGTAGAGAAACAAATAATTTAGACGCTTCAGATTACCAATTTCAGCTGGAATCTCTCCAACCAAATCATTGTTGTACAAAACAATTCTCTCTAAGCTGCTGCAATTCCCAAGCTCCTTGGGGATTATACCAGAAAAGTGATTGACATACAATATCAAACTTGTTAATCTCTGAAGCATTCCAAGTTCCTTTGGAAGTTCACCTTCAAAATTATTCTCAGCTAACCCAAGTATCTGCAAATCCTTAAACTCACCTATTTCTGGGGGTATTGAACCGGATAGCTTATTTTGTCCAGTTCTGAGAATTTGCAGTCTCTTTAGATTCTTAAATGATGAAGGTAAGGGGCCAGTAAAATTATTAGTGTAGATTACCAGCTCGACGAGAGATGACCAATTGCCCAGCTCATTTGGGAGATTTCCATATAATAAATTACTGTTCAAGTATAGTTTTTTCAAGTGAACCAAATTGCCAAGTTGAGGAGGGATTTCAAAGTGAAGCATGTTAGTGCTAAGATCAAGGTTCTCCAGCTGCTCACAATTTCCAAGCTCGGGCGGTATTCCCCCAAACAGATTGTTTCCAGACAAATTCAAGACCTTCAAGCCAGTCAACTTTCCAATAGCAGAGGGTATATAGCCTGAGAGATTCTTGCTACTAAGATTAAGAGACCATACTCTGGGAGAACTACTAGCCGTGCAATCTACACCTTCCCAATCACATGGGCTGGAATCTGACGCAATCCACCCTTTCAGATTATTCGATGGATCCTGAAAACTTCTCTTAATCTTAATGAGATACTGCCCTTCTTGGTTCAGCCCATTGAGCTGAATGACTAAGGCTGCAAAAATAACAATTCTCAATGCAAAGCAATCGGCTTCTACAAAGCCGTGCATGTTTATTCGAAAATGCTAATGTTCTCAGCACAGCAAATGCCCCATGCTAAGAACTGTCCAAGCAGGTTTTGTCTCATCACAGGCAGAGAAAACAGAATACGTCACAAGTCTCTGCTAATCATTCAAAATGGAAAACCCGATAGTCTGCTGAAGGGATCCTTTAAAATCCAGAAATTATGCAGGAACAAAACTATCGTTTCCTGTGGCTGAGAAACTAACGTGTCTGTAGCAGGACATCTGAAAAAAAGAAGAAGCAAAAGGGAATTTTGTTGGATAACTCAAAGCAATTTCACTTCCATAATAGACAATGCAGAAGTTAAGGATCCACATATATTACAAAGCAACCTAACATCACACAGGATTGTTGCAAGAGTCAATTTTCACAAGGAAATTAAACAGAAAGATTACTATATCAATTTATGCTACTCGAAAAAAAAATTAAGGTCTTTTGACATTCGTTCCCTAATATATCAGTCCCTGGAAAACAGTAATGCTCAACACTGTAGACGAAAATAACAAACCCACTATCCAAGTTTAAGTTAATCAAGGATACTACATAAAAACACAATTCCCTTGAGGCAAAAAGGATACTCTACCTCAGTAGGTCTTGCATTAATTCGAAGAGAATTAAGATCAGCTATAACCGATCAATTGCAGACAACATAGTCCTTAACGTTAGAAGCTTTGGGTGGATGCTCATAAACAGTTATGTTGCAAAAAAGAAAGGTCCGAGTGGTGTAGCAGGTATGCCTAATACCACTCCACTCTACTGAAATTTAGTTTAAAATAAGTTATAACCAGCTCGAAGAATGCAGTCCATCATTTTATGCCCCTGCAAGGCAAATTTAAAGTATTGTTAATTGAGCATCCTCATGAATCGACCCTGAATTGCACCCAAATAAAAATATTTCAAAATACTGTTACAACGTGTTCAATATGATAGCCTCCTCTAAAGGTGGGATCCAGGGATTCGAGATTCAAAAGTAAGGTGGCCGCCCAACACAACGCTTGCTGTAAAATATATATTGTATTCTTTGTGTTTAACATTAATGCACACCGTTCATGAATCAAAACCTCCTCTGCTAGATTTGTCATGAGGGTGGCCAACTCTACACAACTCAAACGATCACCAGCAACTAAATTATTGACCGAGTTGTGAACTGGAATTTCTGAAAAGTCGATAATTTAATAATTCCGATAGTGGTGTACGCCGATTAACAACACTCTATGTATGAGTCTATGATTGACTTGTAAGGTGGATTCTCTGAAAAGCTGGTAATACTTTTGATTGTGTTACCCGGCGATTAGCGAGACAGACCTTCAAGAATTGCCGTTTTCTATATTTACTTGTGTAGTCAAACTAATTTGTAAATTAAAAAACATCATTAATTAATGTGGGACTTACATTGTACTTCCATCCCTCGGATTTTGTATCTTGTTATTCGAAGGGTTTTAGATTTTTAGAGATTCTATAGTTGCTGCAATGATTGAGTGAGCGTTCCTTTCAAATGATAAAGTAACGGGGGACTTTGGGTGGAGAGGCTCATTTGTTAAGTCCATGGAAATAAATATTTTCGTTGTGAACACGGATTGGATATGGATTTGAATTTGAATGATTATGTCGAAGATTTTGTATTTTATTATTTGAAAGTTTTGGAGATTTTTATAACTGTTATGGGTGTTGTAATGAATAATTGAATGGTGGGTTTAAGCTTATACAAGGATGAGCAAAGTTACTTTTATTTGGTTTTTTGGAGTTTTGTGTTGTAGATGGATTATTTGTGCTAGTTGGGGTTTTTCAACAAGGTGGTTGGATCTCGACATAGCAGGAGGACCTAGATTCGTTAAAAGGTATGGCTCATTAAGTGATACGCAATGAATCACTGATGATAGCCTAGAGGACTTAGACCAAAGCAATTATGGAGCTCTGAAGGGAAAAATAATGATGGATTAAGTGTTTCTTTTCAAATGTTAGATGAAGTAAAGGGAGAGTGAAGGTGAGGACACTCACTTATTATCGAAGGGAAATAAATGCATCTCTTATGAATGGTGATTGGGTATAGATCTGAATGATTATGTTGAGGATTGCATATGAATGTTATCAACCAAACACATGGGCATTATACGATTCCTATACATTAATGATTGAGTCATCATCATGGGCATTTTGAAGCATAATTTTAGAGCCAACTCCATTGTGTTTCACATGTTCTCACTCCTTACTTGTTTCACGAAAGATTTTAAGCACACAAACTTGATTGATGTTGCTCATAAGTAGATAAAAGGATAAATCATATACTGAAGACCACATATCAAAGAACCAAAGCTTTAAAGTTTGTCACACTAAACAATGACACCCACTTTCCTATGCATTCCCTTTATCATGCTTTCAATGTATTATAGTTTTTCTTAAGTTTTCCATCATTGTAAAAAGATCCCATGATCTAGCAAAAGGGATAGTTCCCTTTCTCAAGTATTCCATCATTGTAAAAACTCCCATGATCTAGCAAGAGGGGTTGAATAGAACAAAATACCTCCAAAAGGAATTTATGGGTTTCGAGAAACATGGAGACACGATTGGAATTTATCAAATCGTCTTTATTCCAATCCTCTATGGGTTTGGCTTTGTTTTACTTTCAAGTGAATAGTTGTTAACAAATCAAATTTATGCTATATAAAAGGGATTAAAGAATAAATACATAGGAAGTAAATGAGATATTGATGTTGCATTCATAAAAAATTATTAACTATACCATTGAGATCCAGGATTTTGTCCAAAGATAAACACGTTACGCGTTCACAACTATTATCTCTTATGAAAATATCTCGACCACAAACTCAAGAACAAATCTAGCTCGAGAGAATATATCATCCAACTAAGATCCAATAACATCCACTTATTAATCAAATGTGACTACTCACATAGACAACTAGTCATCACAAACCAAAGAGTCACTTTAGACAATGGTAAACCATATGACAATAATAGAGCATGTGAATTAGCACTATACTCACACACATTCTAACACTCCCTCTTGAGAATAGTGTTAGGTACATACAACCCAATCATTTTCCTACATGCTTGAAACCTTAAACCTCAATAAGGATTTAGTGAGTATATGTGATATAGTGTATTCGATAGAGCAATATTCATGTACACCTTATTCTATTTGATTAAATCTCGAATGAAATAGTAAATTGTCTCTATGTGTTTAGTCTTATCATGAAACCCTTAATTGTTTGCAAGCTTAACACGAGATTAATTATCAAAACAAAGAAGAGTATGGCTCTCCTCCATAACTCCCAACTCAAGAAGTAACTTCTTCAACTATATTTGTTTACAACTACCAATAATAGTAGCACTGTATTTAGATTCAATAGATGAGAAAGTAAAACAACACTATTGCTTACTACTCCAAGATAACACACAACATCCCATTAACAAGTAGTAATTTGTAATAGGCCCAGTGGAATTAGTATTTGTTGCACAATTAGCATCCACAAAGCCATACAAGCAAAATTATTTTCCCTTATCTTAATCAAGATCGTAAGAAAGTGTTCAATAAAATGCCAAAGAAGTCTCTTACTAGCTTGTCAATGTACCTCTTTAGGCTTCAAAGACAATTATATTTCAATGCATTTAACTATAATAGGAAGGCTCTGAGAGATATCGAAGAATTAATATGGTTATAATCCTATTATTGCTATTGTTTTATTGACTTAAGGTATTCACTACATACAATTAGCTAGGATGAGTATTACATAGGTAAACAAGACCACCGATCAAGTAATGATAGAATATACCATACACATCTTTACTTGATTCATCCACTCGCAATTTCACACAAGTATCCATGGGTGTAGAAATAGGTTTTCAACTCTCCATTCACAGCTTGTTCAAAATTTTCACAACATACTTGGAATTGGTCAAATTGAGATGATATTTATCATGCTACACTTCTAAACCAATATAATAATGAATATGACCCAAATTTTTTATCTCAAACCCATGAGACAACTCTTTATGCAACCTATGAATCAAACCATCATCGCTACTAGCTAAAATGAGACCATCAGCATACAAATTAATAGGCACAATGTTATCTCCATCCCATTGAAAATACATATAAGCATCAACAAAGGACTTGATATTTGTGCCTTTCCATAGAACCACTCATCACCTTTAATGTTCTATCAATGAGAAGCCTACTGAAGACCATAAATGACCTTCTTTAACCTACAGACGAGATCAACCTTAGTGACAATCTTCAAACCTTGTGGTTGTTGAATCTAGATTTCATGTAGAACATCATTCAAAGAAACAATCTATATATCCATGTAGTGAAGAGACCATACATAATAAACAACTATTGAGAAAATACATATCATGGTTGTATATGAAATAATTAGAGTAAATGTGCAATCAAAGTTAATATTTTTCTAAATGAAATTGTTCACAACAAATATTACCTTATATTTTCAACATAACCATCAAAATTAGATTTCCATATATATATATATATATATACAACATATTTACAGAGAGGTGAACACTGAGGCTGATAAACTCTCAAAATTGGCTCTCGCCCTCCCTCCAGGATTAATGGAGGTGACTCATTTTGTAAATAACCAAGAAGTTAACAAGTATGTAAGCTTGTAAAAACAAACAAGTTGAACAAGAGGATCCTGCTAAGGATAAGAGAAGCCCACAAAAATTTTGTGATAAAATGTGGGGCTTTTTAGATGCACTTTATGTATGCTCCTATAGGGCAACTCATGTTTATTCAGTGTGAATAAAGCAGTTTTTTTCTTTGGAAATATATATATATTACCAATCACCTTCTTCCTCTCCAGTAGGAGAAAATCCCACTCATAATTCATGATGATGTCCTATTCTTCTTGCATGGTTTCAACCCACTATTTAGAACATCATGTTTCACCAAAAGTCTTGGGTTCAATATCAGCTAAGTTACTCATCAAAGCAACAAAATTAACTTTGTACATATTATTTGGAAATTTACTTGAGTACATATTCTAAGAGGTATTTGAACTCTTGATTTTTCTTTAAGACTCAACTTTGAACTTTGAACCAGTTTCTTCACCCATAGAGGTCTCTCTCCAACTATTTGTCAATGATCTTGATGGTTAGTGCCACTTGTCACATTAATATATCCTTCAAGTTTCAACCATCATCTATTTCAATCCTTCTCAACTTATGTCACATTTGGTTGCACCTTCACACTAAGAGAGTTAGATGTCATGGCAAAACTCAAATCATCAAAAATAACATATCTACTTAAGTAGAGTATGTCTCTCATTAGTCACAAATATTATACATGCCTAGACTCATCACCATACCCAATAAATATACCTTTTGTTAGTAGCTTCAAGTTTAGTTATCTTATTGTAGGGTATGCACACATACATAAGAAAACCCAAAACCCTAAAGAAATCATTGAAGATTTCATTATATTGAAAGCCTCCTTAGTTGTGACATCCCTAGAAGACTCGTTGTTGGTCAATTTAATTGCTTGAATTATCAATCTGGGGTGTTTGTAAACTTACGAGATGCCAACAAAATATATGCAGGACCAAACATGATCTAAGATAAAAGTAATGGGTTTGACAAGGCACTTCTAGGAGTTAGATTTAGTCTTTAAGTCATGTAACCAGTTGCAATAACAACTAACTCAATGACTTATCCACTTGAGCATGTAGCTTAGTCAAAAGATTAAATTAAACACATAAAGACCACATTGCATAAATCAAAACAAAGGATCTTGCTTCTATAGGTTCGAGTCCTATGGTATTTCAACTCTATAAGATATATGGATTAACATGCTCATAAGATCTTTGATACACACTTCATTCTTCAGATTGAAATTGAAAACATAAGTAATGAAAGTAAATGTATAATTGAAATGAAAATAAGAAATCAATCAAGAACTGATTAAATCATACAATTAATTGCACAAACAAAATCCATAAAATGCAAAACTAAATACAACTGCATGAATGAATGGATATGCAAAAATAATTACAACTATAGGAAGCAAATAAAAATGCAGGAGTATACCAGGGAGAGGGGGGCCTTCCTCCTCCAGCACGCCCTTCTTAAAAACCTTAAAACACACTAAGGAAGGTTACAACAAATACATCTTTATTTCAACATCAAAGAGAAGTTGCAAGACATGTTATAGCTTCAACACAATGATACTTTGTTCATCCCATGATTGATACAAGAAAAAAAATTGGTTATTACAATGGTCACTAGATCACTTTAATACCCCTCTCGTATGTGTTATGCTCTATGCTCTCATATTTGTACATATAGCTTCTCCTTCATAAAAAGGGAAGGAGTTACAACAAGCGAAGACTAGATCCTAGATAAGTGGATCTACAACCAACCCATCTCTAAATGTGTGGATCTAAAACCAACTCATCTTGACCTTATCTAAAGGTTGTTTGAAGATCATAATAGCATAACAACATCATCTTCCATGAGATCCACGTGCCCAAACTCATTTATAGAAGATGCCACTTGGTCAAAGCACTTAATTACTATAACTATAGGATGATTACAATAACTTTAAGAAATAATGGTTAGTTTTGGATATCGTACCCAAACACTCCTTTGTTTTGCATTTTTCGAGAATCATCTCCATGTGTCACCTAAACGACCCATTTCACACAAAACCCATGTTTTATATTTTCATTATTCGTCTTTGTTTGCTCGAAAATGGCGTGGAAATTTGACCCTAAAAATGACCACCTATAGGAAATCTAGTAATTGAATAGGTTCCTACAGTCATTGGTTTATTACCGAAACTGAGAAATCATGTAATAAAAGCCTACACTTCTAGTAACTAAAATTAACCAAAACCTACTACAACTTGAAGAGTAAGTTAGGGCAAAACAATGAGTCAAAACACGAAAAATTTGGCCATTTGCTGTTTTTATGCCTCAAGAGGTTCATGTGAACATGAATGGATGATATAATACAATATATGATAATGATGTTATAAATATATGAAAGATAAAGGAGAAAATATGACATATGAAGGTCAATATCCTTTGAAAATATGTCAAAACTGAGATGTCAAAATTGAGGCCCAACATCCCCCCAAACTCAAGTTCTTGCATGTCCTTGTGCAAGAAAGATACATAGGAAGTATTGTCTGGGTATAGTACATAGTATTCAATCCATACATATTCAATAACATCTTTTATTAGGGAAGAGAACATCGTATGAATATGTAAGTGAGATCAGACTGCAAGTGGATGGGTGTTCTTGTAAAGCATGGAGATTTAGAAATATGACATAATTTTGTATGAGCTAAGACACTTGAATGGGAAATGTTTTTCCTTTGGCTCTTGTCAAGGTCAAGGTAGTGAATGATGATGAATGAGTCATGACTCGTGGATTATGGAGTGTTAAAGGTGGGAAAGTATAATGTGGAGAAGATAAGAGGAAGATGATTGTTTCAAAAGGATTTCATAAATTTGATGTAAGATGATTACTCAAAGATGTATATTGTTTACCCAACTTTAACTCTCTTAAATGTATGATGATCTGAGAGATAAATACTGAAATTTTGTTGCATAGGATGAAAGGAAAGATTTTGAGAATCAATCGATCGATGTTTGTACTGCAAATTCCCTATAGTTGTAGGTCATGCTAAATACACTGTCAAGTTACGAGAAATATAAAAATGCTAAGACCACTTCTACAAATGATAATCTAGTATAGGAGGATTGAATCCTATTGTGGGCGCTAAGGAAATTCTATTGAAGATGCTTAGGAAAGTATAATAGGTAGTGATTCTCATTTTCTGCATACAAATTACAGTCTAAGGAATAACGTTTTCGTTGTTACAATAATTTAATTAGAAGAGGACAGTAAATTTGCATGCATTACCATAATTTTTACATGGATGTTCCTCATCAAGAAACCCTACCCATTCCTTCAGAAACGATGTGTTTGGATTTGATCTTCATATCTTTGATTGTAATAAGTTGACTTTAATTTTGGTAATGATTCCCTTCATGTTGTTCGTGAGTGCTTGGGAAACTTGTACACTGAATATTTGCACGATAGGAGATACCAACATGCGCCTGCAAGTTCACCTAATTACCATGTAGAACAACCAACAACACATCTTTCATATGGATATGTTTTCTTTTCTAAAAAAGAATCAGGAATCAACCCTCTCTTCAACGACAATTTAGATTCAGAGGGCACACCAATGACCACTTCTTTACAATGGGAGGGATTTTAACATATTGTGTATGTGGATTTTTCTATTTAGTGTTGTTTTTTTACTTTACAATGGGAGGGATTTTAACATATTGTGCATGTGGATTTTTCTATTTAGTGTTGTTTTTTGAGAAAATATGAAGATCTTTGAACTTTAAAACTTTAATCAATGAAATACTAAACATGTGAATCAATGAATCATTCAATCACAGAAATCATTCATCCATAACACAAG
Source organism: Pseudotsuga menziesii (assembly GCA_001517045.1). NCBI lineage: Eukaryota > Viridiplantae > Streptophyta > Pinopsida > Pinales > Pinaceae > Pseudotsuga > Pseudotsuga menziesii. Next base: position 95,698 of record LPNX010966192.1, read on the forward strand.
ATGTACCCCGGGAAAACCCTCAAAATAATGAGGATGAAAAACCCACCAATTCTTCAGAGTGTAAAATGATGGATCAGAGAGAATGACTTTTACACAATAGAAGATTGCTTTCGTCACCCCGGGTGCAAGATAAGAGATAATACTGAGCAATAGAGAATAGAGATCAACTGTATTAACTTATCATGTGCCCAACTCATTAATAACAAGTCATAGACACTTCCATGCAAATAATAGTGAATGGTTGCATGAGAATTATGCACACATGCACTACAACTGCGAATTGGGTTTATGGAATAATAATTCCTTACATTGAAATATTCATCATGCACAACATATGTGTCACGCCTTTCATTTTTTACATTAATTGATGTTTAATTGATGTCAGAGTGAACTCATTATCTAACTGAAAGTATGACCACTTAGTTAGCATGCTAACATAAGTATCTGCATTGTGCTTTAACTCAAGTGTCGTCATGAAAACACTTTATTACCTGAAGTGTCATATTTTGATTAGCTAAAGTGTAAAAACTTTTAGTTTAACTAAAGTGTAAACTTTTAGTTAAGTAGTCCTTCTTTAATAACACTTAGTTAATTATTATTAATTGAATCATGTTGATTGATTTAGTACTTTGGAGTTGTCACTGTGAGTTCCTTAACTAAATGAAGCACACCTTGAGGCTTTTACTGAAGCTCAATAACTCGAGTTCACTTATTCATCTTTACACAATTCAAATTATCTTAATCTCTATGCTTGTATCTTTATCTTTTATCTTACTACATGGTCAATATGTGTTAACTTTAATTATCTATCATATCATATTATACACAAAATAATTGTCTCATTATATGATCATATTATATTACTCTCGTACCATATAGTAATATGCTAAAGTAATTCACTCTAGAGGTGGCTAGTATCTAGAGGAGACTTAATAGATTTATCCATCTCGAAAGACCATGCTTAGTAATATATTCCATAAAATTTATGCTTCAACATGCAAAGCATTTCACCTCTATAACATGAGGTCCACCATATGGGTAACCACTATTCACTAGGTTTCTGCATGAGAATCATGACTTGATGTACTCACAAGTCTGATTTGATATACTCACAAATCCACCTCTATAATTGGAGGCCCACCCCATAGGTAGCTACTATATATGGGAATCATGACTTGATATACTCACAAGTATGGAGCCTTGTTCACCAAGACTTTACAACATCATAACTTTTTTAAATCAAAGTATCAACCTCAACACATGAGGAATAATATTTATGGCTGAAGGCTTAGTCATCCTTAGGTTCACCCTAATGAATCTACTCCAAGTTACTGATTCCAACTCAGTATCATTGGCTTGGAGAATGGCTCTTGATGTTGTACATTTAACACTCCCTCTCAGCAAGGGAGAAATTCTCTTCCATACCAAGGTTGTCTTGGAAGTACCTAAACTTTGTCACATACAGAAGCTTTGTTAACACATCTGCAATCTTCTCTTCAGTAGTGACGTACTAAAGTCTTACCTTACTGGACCATGTCTCTGATGAAGTAACACTTCATCTCAATGTGCTTCAAATTATCATGAAACATCAAGTTTTTGAAAAGCTTGATTATAAAACTTAATAACTATAGCCTAAAGTATTTCACCTAACAACCCCGCAAGAAACTTTCTCAGCTACTCAGTTTCTCGGCAAGTAGTACTATCTGCAATACACTTTTATTTTTGTAGTACTAACCATAACATACATAACTAATCTCAGGATAAGACAATAGCCATATAAAATCACATATAATAGGTCTAATATGTATCATAATACATTAAAAAGCCTAAATTGACATATAGTTTCCCTAAACTAGAAACCATGGATTTCAAACTTTTACAACACATAAAAAATGTGTAATTTTCTTACAAAAAGAAAATCTTACCTATGTCCATATTCAACATTGACATTTTTATAATTTTTAGAAACTTCTATGGTCTGGGGAAGTTCTTTGTGAAATTTTAATTTTCTATGCTATTCTCAAGGCCTGATCACTTTCACATTGGTTTCATATTCTTTTCTATCCCACTAGCTAACTATATGGCTATCTGAGCTCTCCAAGAGGTTTGACTTATCCCCAACAGTCCATACTATAACTCTTCTTGAGTATCTGATAGTCTCGGAGACCTTGACTATGCTCATGTGGATTCACTCCACAAGAGATACTACAGTCCCTCGTTTTCTGATTCATGTATCACTACATGACTAATTATCTAAGCTATGTGCAACTAAGTGTCTTTTTTCTTGCATGACTTAACACATCCATGTACCACTACATAGCTAATATAAGCCAATATTATTGTATGTCTTAACCAGTGTCAGATTCATGTATCACTACATGGATTACCAGCGGGGAGAGCTTCTGAGTCATATCTCACGGGACTAACCGGTGGGGATCTTATATGTTTCTTCCTATGGAGACACATAAATACTCCCTCTTCAACTAGAGGATTCTTCCTGTACTGCAAAAATATTGTCCTTGAAGTACTCAGATTTACTTTGGACAGAGGTTTAGTAAGTATGTTGGCAATTCTGCTCATCTATGGATGTGTACTAGAGTTGTACTACTCCTTTTTAGTCTCAAATATAATTGAATAGGAACCTTTTCAATATTTAATGCTTCATGATATGCTCTATCTAGAGCAACATCTCTGATGTGATCTTTCTCATTCATTGCATTAGTTAAAATCCTTATGTCCAAGACATATCTGAGTCCACATCCACACGTACCTTGTAGGTACCATAACACATGTTTTGTTGTACATGTCTATGTACTAACTGCAAAGCATATATCTAGACCGGTTCTATCTAGGTACATCTCAGATGTCTTTGAGATCCTCCAAATATGAAAAATAATCATCTTCAAAATTCATCATCATATTGTTAATGTTTGAGCAAAATCGGGGCTGCTTGAACTTTAAAATTTTTTATGAAACAATTTCAACACTTTAAGAAACTTTAAATCAGTCACATAAGAAACTTTATATCAGCCACATAATCAACTTTATATCATGGATCAATGAATATTTAAATCAACCACATAGAATTCTTTATATCAACAATATATGAATCTTCAAGAATAAATCATCCACATAAAACAATCACCATAAGAAACAAGATGTACCCTGGGAAAACCCTCCAAACATGGAGGATGAAAACCCCAACGGTTCTTTGAGTGTGATAGATAGATTTGCAGAGAATGATTTACAACATGCATCAAATGATTTCTCGATAAGAGATGTCACCATAGAAATAGAGAAGACAGATCCAAAGAAACCCTGCAAAAACAACTGAATGCAAAATGTATTGAACTTACCATATGCCTGACATATTAATAACAAACCAAAACAACCTAGCATGTAGAATGGGGTGAATTGGAAGCCCAGTAAACACACTAAGATCAGACATGGAACATTCATTAATAGTAGCATGCACTAGAAATCCTCTCATGCAGACATTAGCTCCCTCCTAAACTCTAGTGCCCAACTGACACTTCAGATTCTCTTGCATGCACAAGATATGTGCCCTCCTTCTTTATTTAGATTTCACTGGATGCTAACTGACATGAATTGAATGTGATCTATTTGAACTGAATGTGAATTGATTGAACTTGTTGAACTAAATGTGAACTGATTCTAAACTGACTGAACTGAACTCAATCTTCAACTAAATGCATGATCATATTTAGTTGACTAACTTAAGGTCTTTGGTACTTCACAATCATTGTCACCCATTCCCAAAAATGTTTCATGAATCAAGGAGATCTTTCTTCTTTAACTGACACATTCTTTATTTACAGGCTTAGCCAAGGCCTTCATAATTCAAGTTCACTTGAGGAATACATGTGTAATTCGAATTCATTCTCTTTCTCTACGCTTTATCTCATTATCATTATTTAAATATTGCATGGTCCTGTTAGGATTATTAATCCTCCCTTGTCCAATTTGGTCATATGTCTAAATCAGGAGTCATGTCTAAGTAGGGACTCCATCCAGTCTATTTTTAGTCACTAGCACCATTGGGTCCACTTGACCTAATTGGGGCACATATTCCAGTTACTAAGTGTGGGGAACAATAATTGAGGACTAATGCCACTTATTGCATTTGCATGCATCAGTTTAGGAGCCTCCTAGATCAATTCCTACAATTTAGGAGCCACTGGGAGTGCCGATACCAACCTTCATCAGTTGAGTTCAGTTAGTGACTAGTCAAGCTAAATTAGGAGTCAGTTACATTCATTTCTAGCCCTCTACATTCAGTTAGCGCTAGGTTTGCATGGCTGCATGCAGGAGAGGCGCATTTCTCACCTACCATAGTCAGTTAGCCTCAAATAACACTGAATTAGACACTTGAGTTGTGTTTTAGAACTCCGTTGGACTCCGATAATGGTTTAGACAATGTCAGTTAACTATTGAGTCCTCCGATAATGATTTAGGCAAGGTCTTAGTTGCCTACAGTCAAGTAGAGTCTAATCAATTCGAATTTACTCATGTGGATTCGAATTGCATGTGGCTATTTAGCCATTGTATTACATTTTAATTGACTATCTAATTACTCTTTGATTAATGAAAAGCATTCACAACTGCAAGCCATTTTTGCAATGTTTCATTCTTCAATAACTGAGTAAATTGTGTGATCTATCTTGTGAGTTGTGTGTTTGTCCACAGATCTATGTGCTCAATTTAATATGCTATGAGAGCCTCAGAGGAAAAGGCACTTCTCCTCCTCAGATCTCCTATTGGATCATTTTTGAGCAAAATTTCTCCTTCCATCTCTGCACCAGAAGCAGAAGGTTTACCACTTAATACCCCAAGTTAAGGAATTATTGATCAACTATGTTGGGTGTGATAAAAAACTAAAATGTGCAGGCTGTTCGACCTTACGGTGCCTCTTTTGTGTTTTTGCAGGTACAAATTCGAATGGATTCATCAGTTCCTCTTCTCACCCTATTCTCAAACTTTTCAGAATGGAAGATGAAGATGATTGCATCTCTGAAGAGACAAGATCTCTATGAGGTGTCTATTGGAATTGGTGAAGAGTCCTTTGAGAGTGAGAATGACTGGCTAAATGAATGTGATGAAACTTTTGGAACAATGTGTATGGCCCTTTCTCCTAGCATGTGCTACCTCAAAAGATCTATTGAATACCCAAAGGATCTCTGGACAACATTGGACAGAACTTTTGGAATGATTGATGAGGATCATGATAGCACTTTGGAGAGAATATACAGAACCATAAGCATTCTAGATACAAAAATATCGGCCTCCACTCTCTCTGATGAAGTTGTTCAAGATGAAGAACAAGCATAAGCTTCTACATAGTCAATTCGAATTGAAGACAGTCTCCTTGCAGTGACTCCTTCTCCTGATGCTCCAGAATTTTATGAGATATATGATATCTAATATCCTCATATGGCTGAAATAAAAGAAGAAATTCAAATGTTTGATATTGAAGAAAAATACTGCTGCACTTCCATGCAAACATTCACCGGTGATTTTCCTTTGAATTCTGTGCAAAATTTGCCAGTAATTGCTTCCAAAAGTGAAGAGGAATTTGTTTTTTCTCTCTCTAATGTTGCTGCTGGTCTACAAATATGTAATACCTTGGATATTTTGGAAGAAATATCATATTACTAGAGTGATCCATTTTCTCCCCTTGATCTAGATATTCCAGCAAATTCCTGCAGGATTGCATGCACCAAAATTTAGAATTTTGAAGAAGAAGAAAGCTGTGCATCCACCGTCTCGGTTGACCATTTATTTGGATCTGATATGAACCTTATTGGATATTATATGATATTATTTGGATCTGATCTTATATTTATTGGTTCAATATTTCAAATTCATAATATTTCAGTACTGCTTGTAGTTGTTCTCATCAACGGTGTGAAGAAACAAGTACCGCAAGTCTCCTACAAAACTACTGCTGGGGATTTGATTTCATTTCATAGTTTTGGATCTATTGTGAACCTATTTAGATCTGATTTACTTTCTGATATGATATTATTTGGGTCAAATTTTAAAATCCAAGAGCTTTTAGTCATGCTTGTAGCTGCCCTCACCAATTCCGGTGTGAAAAATCAAGTACTGCAATTTCTCTTCAAAACTGCTGCTGGGGATTTGGTGTTAGTTTCCTCTTATGAGGTTGATGATATTTTATTTTGTGAATCATTATATATTTTTGAAGCTATATAAAACTATGGAGCTCAATCGTTCGCTCTCCACAATCCCAGTGCTTCTCTACCATTGATCACATGCTCATCTCCTCACAGAACTAGTAAAGAGGAAGACATCCTGCATCCACATGAACACTTGCTCCTAACACTTGGGGCTGATTTTACCACTCATTGTTTTCTATTCATGGCTGCAACATATCTATTTCTTGAGTGTTCCTCACATGTTCTGAATCCTCAAGAACCTTTTCTCACTTATTAGTTGATTTCAGTTGCTCTACATGGGTCCAGTCTTCATCCGGCAGCTGTCTATATTTCTGATTTAGTTGAGCATATCATTATTCTTCCAAAGAGGAAGATTCCTCTAGACATAATGATGGAGAGGTTCACATTCCAGGCCCCAAGATACTTGTGCATAGAAGAACCAGATTGATCCTGATTCTATCTGCTTAATCAGAGGGGGGGCTTTTTTCCCATGTGGTTTTTCCCCAACTCCTTGTATTGAGCAGTTACTTTACTTTACTTGATGTAATGGGTAACCTATGGTCTTAGTTACCAGGGCCCACATATTGTCCAAGTTAGCATTTAGGGGGGGTGTTAGGATTATTAATCCTCCCTTGTCCAATTTGGTCATATGTCTAAATTAGGAGTCATGTCTAAATCGGGAGTCCATCCAGTCTAATTTTAGTCACTAGCACCATTGGGTCCACTTGGCCTAATTGGGGCACATATTCCAGTTACGAAGTGCAAGGAACACTAATTTATGCCTAATTCCATTGATTGCACTTGCATGCATCATTTTAGGAGCCTCTTAGATCAATCCCTACAATTTAGGAGCCACTGGGAGTGTCGATACCAACCTTCATCAGTTGAGTTCAGTTAGTGACTAGTCAAGCTGAGTTAGGAGTCAGTTACATTTAGTTCTAGCCCTCTACATTCAGTTAATACTAGGTTTGCATGGTTGCATGTAGGAGAGGAGCATTTCTCACCTACCATAGTCAGTTAGCCTTAGTTAACACTGAATTAGACACTTGACTTGTGTTTTAGAACTCCGTTGAACTTCAATAATGGTTTAGGCAAGGTCTGTTAACTATTGAGTCCTCCGATAATGATTTAGACAAGGTCTTAGTTACCTACAGTCAAGTAGAGTCTAATCAATTTGAATTTCCTCATGTGGATTAGAATTGCATGTGGCTATTTAGCCATTGTATTACATTGTAATTGACTATCTAATTACTCTTTGATTAATGCATGGGGACTTCAATTAGTGAACCTCTCACGTAGCACGTGCGATCATGGGATATTAAAGAATACCCTTAATTTCCAGAGATATTGACCCAAACTCTTTTTGTTGAAACCCACTCCCAATACTTAAAACCTCCTCCCCAGCCCTTTTTATACCTCAATCCTCATAAACCACCCTACCCACCCCCACCTTAAATCCCTCATCCCCCCTAATACCTGCAATATATTGGTTCAATTTTTGATAATTTTAAAACCCACAATATGAACTAACGTGATAGGATATTGGTCAAAAAGTGAAGCCCCCATGGATTAATGAAAATCATTCACAGTTGCAAGCCATTTTTGCATTGTTTCATTCTTCAATAACTAAGTAAATTGTGTGATCTATCTTGTGAGTTATGTGTTTGTCCACATATCTATGTGCTCAATTTAATAGTTCCATATGTGTATTAATTAATTCACTATATTATCATATCATAATCATAAGAATTGTTCCATACTCATGATCATATGTATCACCCCAAATCATATATTCATATGCTAAAGTAATTCACTCTAGGAGTAGTTAATCCCTAAAGGAGACTTGTAGCACCTAGTGACCATGACTATAAATACATCACATAATATATCCTCATGACTTGATACAACACAAGTCTCCAATCTTGATACAACACAAGACCCCAATCTTGATACAACACAAGACCATATCTAGATAAGGACATCCATCTCATAGGGTACCGTCTATGAGAATCATTTGACTTGATACAACACAAGTATACAGTCTTGATACAACACAATACCAGTATTGATACAACACAAGGATCATAATCTTGATACAACAAAAGATTACAATACAACAATCCCACCTCAATACATGAGGAAATAGATAGGAATTCATACAACACAATGTACTGAATTGATACCACAAAATTCCTTAACTTGATACAACACAAATTTCTGACTTGATACCACACAAGTCCTTAACTTGATACAACACAAGTCCCTGACTTGATACAACACAATTATGGAGAATGACTTCTGATGTTGTACATTTAACACTCCCTCTTAGTGAGGGAGACATTCTCTGCTTTACCAGTAATTTCCTGCCATACTAAGATTATCTCAAAAGTATCTATACTTCATCACTAACAGTAGATTTTCCACACTTTTGCAATCTGCTCATCAATAACTATGTACTGAAATCTGTTCTTTACAGGGCCATGAATTCAATGAAGTAAAACTTCAACTCAATGTGTTCTATCATAACACATATAGGGTTTTTTTCAGAAAGCTTGACTATTAACACCTAATAATTGTAGGCTCAATTCTTTCATCCTAGTAGGTAGCTTCCTAAGCTACACTACTCCTTAGCAGGTAATACCAACCAAAATATACATAGCTTATCTCAGGCTAAAGCAATAGTTGGATAGCACAATAGGTCTACCATGTATCAAATACAATAAAGAGCATATTCTAATATGCATCAAAAGGTACTCAAACATATGCGTATCCATAAGCATAAAAATACAGCAGGTCTGCTAGGTACTTTAAGAGACCAATCGACTACTTACACATAGTAGCACCGTCTATATTCGATCTAGAATATAGTTTCTGTAAAATGGAAACTATGGATTTTAAATCCACCATTATACAACATTATTCATCAAATGTGTAATATCATGCAGAAAGAAATTCTGATCTTTTCTTTCAATCTTCAACATTTTTTGAGTTCAAGAATTTTCTTCTATCTAAAGAAGTTTTCTATGAGCTTGTCATTCTCTGTGATGTTCTTCAAGGCATGATCACTTTCTTAGTGATTCTTAGTTTTATACTGCAACACCCCAACTAACTCTCTGATAGGCTTAACTGTTCTCTTATTTAAACTTCAGATTTATCTTTATATAGATGGCCATGGATTTTCATCCCATCATCCTGAAACTCTTCAGGATCTTTGTTGCACATTTTCCTTTAAATGAGGAAAATCTTATCAGGTGACTGCCACACCTCTAATATCAAGAATCATAAAAATATTCTTGAATATTGTTCTTAGCTTCATTTTGAATTATGAGCATCATGCAAGTCTTCTCTTAACATAAGATACATAAACCTGTTTCACTGGTTCTTCAGGAGCTAGCGAATCTAGATTCTCCCTCTCACCATATGGATGTGAGAAACATAATATGGGTCCTCCATCACGAAGACTTATGCTCATATATGTCTGAAGCTTTGACACATGAATGTAAATAAGATAGAATATCTTCAGGAGTCTTCACATCTCTCAAAATGCATCTATTCTGTCTTCTTTCCAAGAGGCATAGGAACCTCCCGAACTGTTCTTTTTCAGTCTCAATAATCAGAATGGATCCACATTCATGTATTTCTTTACTTTTAGGTTAGGGAATATGAATTTTCCCAACAAGAAAATTTATTTTCTTGATTAATAACTTTTCATAATTGAGAAATGTAATCACATGATAATTTTCAGCATACTAGCAATGGTTCACACAGTTATGTACACAGATTAAATCAATGTTTCAACATAACCCCATTCAGATGTCATGTGATGTTTTTCATCCCTATATCAGTCCAAAATTTATATTTATGAAATAAATATGCAGCCCCATATTCATATCTCATGAGGCAAGCATATAGCCCTTGATCTGATATATTATGCCCAATCACGTAGTCATATGTTCATAGCTTATGAAGCAAGCATGCAACCCTATATCTCATGTCTTATGAAGGAAGTTTTTAACCTTATATCATCCATATATAGGTATATATCAGTCCTACATAAGTCTTATATCAGTCATATATCATATCACATAATATGGACTCATGAGATCGATAACATGCCAATAAAGACAGAAAACAATGTATATGCTCAACAATTTGCCAAGTCTAGGAATATAGATCTCTATATTAATGAAACAACTTGAAAAAAAAACTTATATTTGATTTATAATAGCATATAAAAATCAAAATATAAATTACTCATCTTTATTTTTGTGTGGGATCCCTCTTGATCTCTACACCCTTGCAGAGATAGTTGGAGTCATTCTTTATTCACTGCAACTTTAAACACTACAAAAAGTTACTGCATGTATTATATAGTGAGTCTCTGCATGGGAATATGGATCCCATGAAACCAAGAGAGAATTCTCTTCTCCACTAAATTAAATATTCCTTTCGATAATCCTCTTCCTTGGATGAGGTTCACCTCCTTCTACGGCGGTGGATGCATGAAACCTTCATTATTTCTTCTTTCTTGCATAACACTGTTTAGAAAAGTGGACCTTGTTTCCACAATAGAAGCATTCAACCTTTGATTTATTGAATCCCTTTTTGAAATTATTCTTCTTTCCATGAAATAGTTTCTTGGGATAGAATGAATTCCTCCCTTTCTTCATTCTTGCCGAGAGGGAAAATTCTCCTCTTTAGTGCACACACCCTTGCTTTGGATGTGCCCTTCTTCTTGGATGAAATCATGCCATAGTATTTTGAAGTTGGGATTCTCTTCTCTTATATTTACTGTTGCAAATAAAGTCTCCCATGAGGAAGGGAGTCCATCGATGGTGGTTTGAAGAAGGTCATCCTCATCCGTCACGACACCAATGCTTATAAGTTGATTTTTCACTTGTGAAATCTTTGTGAAGAATGATGATATGATATCATCCTTCTCCATCTTTGGGTTGTGTAACTTGTTCTTCAAAGTTGTATTTTGATCAGGATCCTTCTTCTCATACAAGTTCGTAAGTGTTTCAAAACACTCTTTTGTCGTCTTTAATGGTGTGATCACCGACATGAGATTGTCCTTCATGGAGTCATATATAATCCTATTTGCCTCTGCTTGATTGTTCTTGTTGCATTAGTGGTAGGATCCTCTACCATGTAAGTCATGAATGAATCAAGATCATGCTCCTCAATATGATTCAACACTCTTTCCTTCCATGTGTTGAAGTTGGAAGTACCTTCAAAGTAGTCTTCCGGTCGAATGGAGATAGAATTCATGGTGTGAGGAACCTGATGTAATAAATAATGAAAATGCACAATATAACAGAAATAATAGAACACAAAAGGAATTTTATGAATCACGGGCCACTTCTAGGGGGAAACCTCCTTTGATCAAGCTCAATACAAATAACTCTTGGATATCTTCATTGGCCTCAACACTTACTTATATATTAAGTCTAATCTAAACAACTATTACTCCCCATGAATGTGGGATGATACAATATACTCTCAAGATGAATTACAAAGCATATGCGTCCAACAACAATATACTTAACAAAGTAAAGAAAAGGGTTTACATGGGTTCTTAACATCCCCTCCCTCTTAGAAAATATTTGTCCTCAAAGCTTTAGATATGAAAATTGTTGCTGAATCTAAATAATTGGTTCCCATGTAGCATCCTTTGGCTGCATGTCGTGCCATAGAATTAATACCTCTGTGATGGATCACGAGAGAAGCTGAATAGTGCTCCTATTGGGGATGGTCTTCGACTTGAAAATGATGGATCCTTCATTATCCAGTTCCAGTAAGAAAATTTGTGCTCTGTTGTTGGTTCCAATAACTTTTTTGAGACAAGAGACATGAAATACTGGGTGAACGTGAGAAGAAGGAGGAAGTTCCAATTTATAAGCAACGAACCTAAGCTTCTGACAAACCTTACATAGCCTATAGAAATTTGGAACTAGCTTTTGACACCCTTTGATTTTCAGGAAGGATTGCTTGTAAGGCTGCAAAAGAAGAAAAACCATATCGCCTACTTGAAAATTGCGCTCAGAATGGTGGTGATTGACTTGGTGTTTCATTTGATTTCTTGCCATGTGAATATTTTTTTGTAAAATCTAAAGAATATGATCTCAGTTTTGTAGAACCGTGTTAACTTCCTGAACTGGTGAACTGCTGTGAGGGTACGGAAGTATCATTGCAGTGCTTGACCATATAGATTCCTTTTAGATGCAGTATGGTAGGAGGTATTGTACCACCATTCAGCGAGAGGGAGCCACTTTTCCCAATAATGTTGTTGGTCAAAGGTGAAGGAACGAAGATAAGTTTCCAAACATTTGTTGATAACTTTAGTTTGACCATTTGTTTGTGGGTGATACCCTAAAATCATATGCAGTTTGGTGTCAGTGTGGTGAATAGTTCTATCCAAAAATGACTTGTGAAAGTTGCATCACGGAAGGTCTGGGCCATGAAAATTTGTGCGACTGAGGAGGAGGAATATGGATGGATGAGGGCACAAAAATGACTATATGTGGAGAGGCGATCAACCACAACGAAGATCACTATTTTCCTCCATAATATTTAGGTACATTTCAATGAAATCCATTGAGGTATCTATCCAAACCCGTGTAGGGATGGGATTGATGTTGGGAGGGATGCTTTCAGAAAGGAGCGAAATATGATGGTCATCTGGTATTGAAGGTGGAAATCCCATTGGTTCGGCAAAGACACATGCATATCGATCCAAAATTTATTGTAGAGCCAATGGAGTAGTGGAGACCGCTGATGGTTGCATCTAAATGGAATGGAGTTGAGCAATGACACCATGTGAATTCTTATTATGGATATTTTCCATGTGATGTGAACCGATGATGCTGAGAGACACTGGTTGAAACATTTAAATGTGGGTTTTTTCGCATTGAATGAAAACTGCATCCAAAGTTCAACAAAATCCCATAAGATGGGTCCAAGTGTGCGTAACCATTGAGTGCCCAAAATCACATCACATCCACCTAAGGGCATGTAAAACATGTTAGAGCGCAAGTTATAATATCCAATAGATATACACACATTATGACACTTTCCTTTGCAAGGTAAATTTCCCCCATTGGAAATCATGAATTTAAAGTTGGAGCAAGGATGGACAAAATAATCAGTCTGTTTGGCGATCTTAGGTTCAATGAAGTTATGGGTACTTCCAGAATCAATGAGTATTGTAATAGGGATCTTCTTGAAGAAACACTTAACCCGCATGGTTTGTGGGGTGGTGACTCCGGCTAATGCATGGAGATATATCTCTGGGTGGTTGTCATGAGAAGGAGGGTCAACAGGTGGTTGCTGAATGTCGACCTGATCATCTACTAGATCCTGAGCAGCTTCACAAATTTTAGGTGCATGTGGAGAATCCACATCCAAGAGATAGATATTTTGCTTAGCACATCGATGTGCCTAGGTGACTTTCTCATCAAAATTATAACAAATCCTCTTTTCTCTATGTTCCCGAATCTCGACTTCAGACAAATGCTTGATAGGAGTGGTGCTAGGAGCTGGTGTGATTGGGGGTCTTAGGGAAACCATATTTCTGAATGGAACAAAAGTGGATTGGGAGTGTTGTTGAGATATGATCTTGTCCTTTGGAAACTTATCCAACCCTAGGGCTTCCATCATTGTGTTGGGGAAATTTTTTTTAACCTCATATCGAATTGTATCCTTCATACCACTGATAAAATAACTCTTGTAGAATGCATTAGACAATCCTTATGTGTGATTGGCCAATTTCTCAAATTATGTCTGATACTCTCACAGTTCTAGTCTAGGGAAGTTTAGTGAGTGCTCTTGTGAAGTCATCAAAAGCACTAGGGCCAAATCATTGCAAAAGGAGTTGGCAAAAATCTGTCCAGTGTGGCTCTTCATGATCCTTGATGTACCAATGGAACCATTGAAGGGCTTCATCTTCCAAATGAAATGATGCAAGTGGGACTTTGGGGACATCAAAAGTGTTATGTAGATTGAAGTATTGTTTTTCCCTGTATATCCATCCATTTGGATCATCACAATTGAAGCGAGGGAAATCAAGCTTCGGCCCACGAAAGTTGGTGGAAGAAGAGAACCCAGTGTCTGCAGAAGACTCAGGCTATCGTTGGTTTCTCATGGCTAAATCCTAAAGATGGAGGTCGAGAATTTTTTAGCTAGATATTTGAGTTTGGTCTTGAGGGTGACAATTTCTTCTTCCATTTGTTTGTTTTCTCTTGCACGAGTGATAGCCAAGGATTTTTTTTTAATAAGCTGGAATTGATTTGTGACGGCTTTAGATAGATGCAATCTACTATTTTTCAACCGACAATATATATGGACCCCAAGTATGTCCATCTTCCTCAAGGTTCAGGGGAGTCACTTAGCCACCAATGTTGTCTAATAGCTTGCGTATTGGGTAGTACCCCTCACTCCATGACTTAGGTAAAATTGTTAACCGCCTTGCCACAAACGACAGCTCTTGGTTTACCTCACAGATGGGAACTAGTTAATTAGGTAGGGGTCATTTCCCTTTTCTCTTGGTAGGTCTACTCAATGGCCAACTACTTCGAGGTTCCTGTGGTACTCATCATAATGAGTTTTAGGGTTATGCCCAAGTACTTCCCACAATTAAGTGGAGAGGGGTTATTCCCTTATTCAAACTTGCAATTGAAATGAACAATACAAATGCAAAGAAGAAGCACTATTGCAATAATAACAATGCTGGGAAGCACTGTAAAATGATGAAATTCTACTCAGCGAGAAAAAAAAACCATAAACAGAGCTAGGGTTTTGAGACAAAAATTTTAAAATGAGCATAACCTAATCTATATTGCTCAGAATCGCTATTATAACCTATTTCTGGAACTAGAACAAGCACTCTGTGTCTACCCTCACAATTCGAACATGAATTTGGGCACCCGGTCAAACGCATTGCGCTCTGCAATTTCCGCAGCCGTCACCGAAAGTCTAAAAAATGGCTGATTTTAAATCAACTATATCTCCACTTTGGGAACTCCAAATGAGATGATTTTTTTTTGAAACTGCACATTTTTGCAAGAATAATTCAGATATGCAACTTATTTCTTTTGAATATGCACAAAAAAAACAAAATTTAATCTGAAAGTCACCGCCCAATTTTTCCCTCTTTTTTGTTGCTGTAAATAAGAGAAAAAAAAGTTTCCCACTTGTGCCAAGGAAAGTGATCTGATACCAGATGTGAGGAACCTTCTGCAATAAATAATGAAAATGCATGATATCATAGAAATAACAGAACACAAAAGAAATTTTATTGATCATGAGCCACTTCGAGGGGGAAACCTCCTTTGAGCAGGCTCAATACAAATAAATCTTGGATATCTTCATTAGCCTCAACACTTACTTATATACTAAGTCTAATATAAACAACTATTACTATCCATGAATGTGGGATAATACAATATACTCATGAAATGACTTACAAAGCATATGCGTCCAACAACAATATACTTAACAAAGTAAAGAGAAGGGTTGGGATGGGTTCTTAAAACATGGATGCAATTTTTTGTTCAAATCTTCAAGATCTACGAAGGCTCAAATTTCTACACAAAACTAAACTCTTTCAAGCCCTATGCTCTGATACCATGTTAATGTTTGAGAAAAATCGGGGCTGCTTGAACTTTAAAACTTTTATGAAACAATTTCAATACTTTAAGAAAATTTAAATCAGTCACATAAGAAACTTTATATCAGCCACATAATCAACTTTATATCAGCCATCTATGAGCCTTTAAATCAACCACATGTCATTCTTTATATTAGCAATATATGAATCTTCAAGCATAAATCAGCTACATAAAACAATCACCATAAGAGACAAGATGTACCATGGGAAAAACCTCCAAACACGGAGAATGAAAAACCCACAATTTATTTGAGTATGATAGATATATTTGCAAAGGATGATTTACAACACATCAACAGATTTCTCGATAAGAGATGTAACCATAACACTAGAGACAATAGATCCAAAGAAACTCTACAAAAACAATTGAATGCAAACTGTATTGAACTTGCCATATTCCTCACATATTAATAACAAGACAAAACAACCTAACATGCAGAAGGGGGCAAATTGGAGGATCAATACACGCACTGAGATCATACATGGAACATTCAATAAGAGTAACATCCACTAGAAATAATCTCATGCAAACATTAATGCCCTCCTAAAATCCAATGCCCAACTAACACTTCAGATTCTCTTTCATGCACAAGATATGCACCCTCCTTCTTTATTTAGCTTTAACTAGATGCTAACTGACATGAAATGAATGTGAGATATCTGAATTGAATGTTAAATTCTTGAACTGAATGTAAACTTATTGAAATTATTGAACTAAATGTGAACTGATTGAAATGACTGAATTGAAATCAATCTTCAACTGAATGCATGACCATAAATTTAGGAGACTAACTAAAAGTCTTTGGTACTTCACAATCAGTGTCACCATGCACAAACACTTTGCATGAATCAAGGAGATGTTCCTTCTTTAACTGGTGCATTCTTTATTTACAACTTAGGCTTAACTGAGGCCTTCATAATTTGAGTTCACTTGAGGCATACATGTGCAATTCGAATTCATTCTCTTTATCTATGCTTTATCTCATTATCGTTAATTAAATACTACATGGTCCATATGTGTTTTAATTAATTCACCATCTTATCATATCATACTCACAAGAATTGTTCTATACTAATGATCATATGTATCACCCCGGGTCATTAAGTCATATGCTAAAGTAATTCACTCTATGGGTAGCTAATCCCTAAAGGAGACTTATAGCACCTAGTGACTATGACTTGAAATACATCACATAGTATATCTTCATGACTTGATACAACACAAGACCATCTCTAGTTAAGGAGATCCATCTCATAGGGTACCTTCTATGAGAATCATTTGAATTGATACAACATAATTCCATACTTGATACAATACAAGTCTATACTTGATACAATACAAGTCTACAGTCTTGATACAACACAAGATCAATCTTGATACAACATAAGACTCCTAGTCTTGATACAAAATAAGATTACAGTACATACATCTCACCTCAATACATGGGGACATAGATAGGACTTGATACAACACAATGTCATGACTTGATACCACACAAGTACTTAAGTTGATACAACACAAGTTTTTGACTTGATACCACACAAGTCCTTAACTTGATACAAGAAAAGTTTATGAATTGATACAACACAAGTCCCTGACTTGATACAACAAAAGTTTGGAGAATGAATCATGATGTTGTACATTTAACACATATGTGTGTCCATGGACTTACAGTCCATCATCCTGAAACCCTTAAGGCTCTCTATTGCATATTTTACGTAAGTGAGGAAAATATTATCTTGTTTCTGCCATAGCTCTAATTCCAAGAACTATGCCAAGATTCTTGAATATTGTAATATGCTTTCTTCTGAATATGAGCATCATGTAGGTCTTCTCTTAGTAGGAGGTACATCAACTAGTTTTACTAGTTCTTCAGGAGCTAGTGAATCTAGATTCTCCCTCTCAACATTTGGATGTGAGAATCATAATCTGGGTCCTCCATCAAGGATTATGATGCTCCTCTATGTCTGAAACATACTGAAGCTCTTTTGACACATGAATATAAACTTGATATAAATAAATATCTTTAG
>LPNX010966192.1:123613-176201 GCA_001517045.1 Pseudotsuga menziesii
TGAGCATGATACATGCACAATGGAAATCCTGTAGCAGCCTTTTTAAGGTCTGATGTGAAGTGTATCTCAGCAGCATGAAGGTAATGATTACTCTCAACATTGGTCATTTGTCAAAGTTGACAGAATTTCTGAAATGAGTTTGATTGTTGTGAAATGTGCAAAATAATGTTTGGCATTATTTGAAGTGTTACAAAGCACTCCACGATAAGGGCATAACCAAAGAAAATTCTAGCAGCCTTCATTCAACCATGAGAATGGATGAAATTTACTGTGGTTTATTGCAATAGAATTTGCCATGAATTTGATGAGAAAATGGTTCTAAAACTCTTTTATTTCCCATGAATGATAATTCCTGTAGTGAGTTTGGCTTGTGAAGATCACTGGTATTTTTTGGCACTTGTGACATATGGAGGGTCTACAAATTCTGTGATTATCAGATGATATTTGAGCAACTTGGGTCATCATAAAAAGAAATTTGTAAATGCGATCTCTTGCTGGTATGAAGATTTCCTGTGCATTGTCATTTTATTTTATTTTTACAATACATTATGAGCACTTAACTACAACAATGGGGAATAAAAAAATCGAGCTCACACAGTCGATTTCAAATAGCATACAGTCATTTTTCAGGCAGCCTACAGTCATTTTTATAAGTCAAGGATGTGTTTCCAGCTAGCACATATACAAAAATTGGATGTTGACAGTGATAGTGCAGATACAAGAAAACAACAGTCCCAAAGTTCACTTGATTTCATGAATGGAAGGTAAAATACTTAGTTTGGGGGAAATGGTTGTTCACAACTAAAATGGCAACTCCTCTTTTGCATGAAAACATGCAACATATTCAGTTTGGGGGAGTGGTTTTTGACATTTTTGTGCATATTGATTTTTTTTATTCATTCACAGCTGACGAAAATGCTGAATTTGAATTGAGCATATCTCACAAACCATGAATTGGATCCTCATGAAATTTGGACAGGGAATGCATAATAACATGATGAACAACCGTGGAAAGTTTCAACTCAATCTAGTGCACTGTTTTCGAGAAAATGACCATCATCACCTACATCCAATTCGCATTTTTCTCAAAATCCGTGATGTGGGTTTGTCTAATTTTTGGCGTGGAGATGCATTAGAGTGGTAGCCACTTTCCTACAAAATTTCAGCCCAACCTAGTTCATCGTTTGGGAGAAAATGACTTTATAAGTTTCCCGTTCAAAAAGGCTAAAACACGGTAAAATATTACCGTTTCCCGTTTTCCGTTGGCTGCAACATCGTTCCCTTTTTCCGGCGACCGTTTTTCGGCAGCTGCCCGTTTTCCAGCGGCTGCGACATCTTTTCTGGTGGCCATTTTTCGGCAGCTGCGACATCTTTTTCGGCGACCGTTTTCCGGCAGCTGTGACATCTTTTCCGGCGGCTGTGACATCTTTTCTGGTGGCCATTTTCCGGTAGCTGCGAGTCCGCCAAATACGCCGCTAAATTTAGCGTTGTTCCGCCCAATTCGTCGCTAAAACCTTCGCCAACTTCTCTGCTAAAATAAGCTGACTCCGCCAAATTTGCCGCTACATTTAGCGCTGTTCCGCCAAAATCTTCGCTAAAACCTTCGCCAAATTCTCTGCTAAAATAAGCTGTGACTTTACCAAATTTCTACTAAAGAGCTGCAAATCCGCCAAATTTTTTGCTAAATCCTCCGCTAAGTGACTCTGCCAATTTGTGTTAAACTCTCTATTTCTTCTAGCTGCAGCTGTGCAAATGGTAAAATGAAGGAACAAGTGAATGGGTTTTTTTTCAAGTTGGATGCTACACAGATATTGGGTTGCATGAGGACCTGCAACAAGTTCAGTTTGGGGGAGATTTTGGGCCCTGGAATTGTCCATTTTTCCATCATTTATCGACATACCTTTCATCCATTTTCTTACCATTATTTCTCATTTATCATTCCATTTTTCATCCATTTGTTGTAGCTGCGCGTTGAACAACATGCTACTTCCATTGATCTTTTAAGTGGTTAATAGTGATTATTTTCTTTTATATTTGATAAATTAAAAGAATATTATGCATAATTTTACTAATGATGGTTTGTGGAGTGATTTGTATGTACAGGATGCTCATAGCCAGTTGTTACAGCCTTAACCAAAAACGCATGCCACATAAGAACACATTGATTCATGTCTTGATTTGCGGGCAGATGGAAATGAATCTCACAAATCCGAGACATGGGTTTTGTGAGTAACATCTTCATTTATCTGAATCGCGAGGAAATCTCCAAAAAAAGCTACGGTTTGCGATATGCAGGTGGTTCTTCGAGAGGGTATTTTCCAGATTTGGTGTTGCGGCCGGTTCCAAAGTTGCCAACAGTTACAGCCGTGTTCCAGCTGTTGCAGATCACAAGTTGGGGGCTCAGTTATTCATTTCCATGAGATAATTTTATGTATAAATATGTAATCAATCTCATTGAGAAGGGGGATGATAGATGATAGAGGATAGATGATTTATTAGGCAGGATAGGAGATGCAAGATATGAGAGAACACAATGTTATGATGTAGGATTTGATCCAGATCTATTGTAATTCTTCCATTATGATGATACATGCTGGCAGTTTCTTAATTCTGGAGTTGTACATTTTTATTATGAAGATCCAACTCTGCTCAGTGGAGGAAGGGCCCTTTTTCTTGAGCAGATGCTGGTAGTGTTGATTGTAGATGTGTTATTGTTTAGATCTGCTTATTATTTCGTTCATGCTTTCATTCATTAATCTTATCATAGTTGTATGCTTTCATTCATTAGATCTGTTATAATTGTTGTGTTGATAATTCATTTGGTATATCGTTGGCCAACATAACAATTCTTTTAGATGTACGTAATTAGATCTTGTTTCATGATAATTTATTTTGTTGAAGTGTGATTAGATTTACAGTGTGAATTTATGAATAGGTTGAGTATTGATTTATTTTCAAGCAGGTGTGATCTAGTCTACAAACAGTTACAATTGCATATCAATAGATTAACAGTGTCAGGTAGAAATTGTGCATGCATAGATCTTGCACGATAACTTTGAAATAAAAGACTTCCTCGGGTTGATAATTTATGTTTAACACTTTGCATGTTAAGTTTTAATTAACTGGCATATAGTGGGCACGACATGAAGATGTTCTTCCCAAGACTAGATATAGATTAGTATATCATCAAAGAATACAAGCACAAATTTTCTAAGGAAATGCTTGAAAATAGAATTCATCAAACCTTGAAATGTGGAAGGCACATTTGTGAGACCAAATGGCATGACAAAAAAATTCACAGTGACCTTCATGAGTTCTGAATGTTATTTTGGGGATGTCTTCATCCTTCATTTGAATATGATGATACCCGGAACAAAGATCCAACTTTGTGAAGAGAACTACTCCATGTAATTTGTCTAATAATTCATCAATGACAAGAATGGGAAACTTATCTTTAATGGTGATCTTGTTGAGGTCTCTATAATCATGACACATACGCCATTATCCATCTGGATTGGGTACCATTACCACAGATGCAGAATAAGAACTTTGGCTAGGCCTAATTATGCTCTCCTTTAACATTTCAGTAACCATATGCTCAATTTCACTCTTTTGGATATAGGGATATCGATAAGGCCTGATGTTAGGAGGAACGCTTCCTGGAATTAAGTGGATAACATGATCAAAGTCTCTAATAGGTGGAATACCTTCGAGAATATCTTTAAATACCTTGGAATTCCTGTTAATGACCCTTTGGAGATCTAGGGAGATAGGGAACTTCGAGGTTTGAACATCTAATGAGCATAATTGTGTAACTACACCTTGATGTCCATTTTTCAACAAATTTGTCATACCGTTAGAGCTTATCAACTTGCTTGGTTTTCCTGTGATGCCATTTAACTCATATTCATTTCCTTCCCATGAAAATTTCATGAAAATTTTTGGAAATTAAAATCCATTGTCCCCAATGATTGTAACCATTGGACACCTAAGACAACATCATCCCCACCCATTGGTATAGAAATCATTGGACTATTCAATACATATTCCTCCATATAAATATTGATATTATGGCATTTCCCTTAGCAATTTATAGTTCCTCCATCTGCAATCGTAACTTGAAACTCTGGTGTTGGATATACAAAGCAATTAAGAATTATGGCTAATTTACAGTGAATGAAATTATGAGTACTACCAAAATCAATTAACATTGCTACCTTCTTCTTTTTTATGTATCCTTCGATCTTGAGAGTTTTAGGAGTGCTAAATCCATCCAATGCATCACAAGATATGGTGGGAGTAATTTTTTCTGAAGTACCTTCTTCTATTTCTTATGAAGTCAACTCTTTTTGAGATGGTTCCTCTTCTTTTTGGTTCTTCCTCTTCACAATCTATGTAGAATAATTTAAATTCTCACCACACTTATGTCCTTTACTATACTTGTTGTCACAATTAAAGCATAATCCTTTTTCTCTTCTTTCATATAGTTGTTGGTTTGTCAACATTTGTGGTGGTTTAGAAGAAGGAGCATTATTTTCTCTGTGTTGGAGAAGGCCTTTCTAGTAGTCATTGCCATATTTTTATTTTCAACCTTCCTTGCCATCATGAAATCCTTCTTTAGCAATGATGGTTCAAAGAGACACACCTCATGTTGAATGTTATCTTTCAAGGTTACAATAAAGAGATTTAACAAATTATCTCCTGAAATATTCTTCACTTTGAGACTTAGTTGCTGAAATTGCTTAATGTGCCCGATAATTGGACCTTTTTTCTTGAGATTCACCAACTGGATGAAGAAGGTGTTGTTATTTATATCCCCATAATGTGCAATCAATTATTCTGTGAATATAGACCAAGAGATAATATAATCATTTTTACAGTTACAAAGCCATTGGTACCATACAAATTGATCAAGTTCTAAATATAAGGATGCAATAGTTACCTTTTGCAAAGTGGGCATTTGGTGTAGATCAAAGAATTGCTCCACATGAAAAATCCATGTGATTGAATCCTTTCCATCAAACTTTCTCATGCCAATATTGGGGGGAAAGTAGTTCCTTGGACCTGAATTGAACCCATGATGTTGTAGTGAATCATCAAATTTTGAGGACTCCAACTTCCTACTCTCTAATTGTTTTTCAATTTTCTCCATACGTGACTGGAATAAGTCCTCTTTTTCCTCCTTATCCTCTTCTTGAGTAGATACATGAGGAATAAATATATTTTTTATATCCTTCATCAATTCCTTAAAGTCTTGATAATCTTATTTTCTATCCATCCCTTTGAGATCCTCTTTACTAGGCATCTTTTTTTCCAATTTAACTAAGTCATCAATTTTCACATTTCCTTTAATCATATCATCCAACTTGGACACTCTAAAAGATATGTCTTCCATTTCATTGTATGTTGGGGATGAATCCTCTAGGGGTTTGAGTGGAGTGTGATTATTTCCACTTCATTTTGGTGGAATTTTGAACAATAAATATATATCACACCCTAGGGTTTACCACAAATAGATCCTTCTACTCAAAGCTATTCAAATGCAAAATGACGTACCTTTTTCAAACTCTGATTAGAATATTGTTTTATGGTCAACTTGTAACTGAAGTAAAATTTGAATTTCAACTTATCTAGATTTGAAACTTCAACATTTGGTACCTTGATGTGTCCTCTTTCGAATTTCAAAGGTCTAACCTAACTTGGATTTTCCAAAAAAATGTTATTGCAAATATCCCAAATCTTCTTATTTTTGGCCTATCCAGAAGAGAGAACCTGTACAGTATGAAAAGTGTTCAATATTTTGTTTCTATAGATGAAAATTATACCACAAATACCCTGCTTCGTCTTCTTTTATATGCAAATGGTCTCACTCAATTTGGATCTCGGATGCCTTAGATATTGCCTTTTTTTCCTAGAACACCTATTTTAGACTAGGTTTTGGACTAGAAAAAAACCTTAGATTCCTCCGGAATTATCTCCAAAACTGTAATGTATCAGGATATGAATTCTGTAATGGATTTATTTCAAATAGTTTTAGAAGTGGGTTTGTAACATCGATATCTGAATCCTTGTAGAAAAAAAAATTGTAGTGAGAATTCCACGATGACTTGTTTTGCAGAAGCTAGTCCCGAGGAAAGATCTCTGATACCAAATGCTATGCAACCAAGTCCTAGAAGTAACATAAAAATAACAGAAATAGACAAGAAGAGAGTAATCCACTCCTTAATAATGAATAATAGAGATAAATAACAATCCCCTTCGAGGGAGGAACCTCCTTACATAATGTACTTGTGTACCCAAGACAAGACAATATACAATGATAACTAAAATGAGAATATCTCCTTCCTATATAGGAGACAAAGGAGTACAATAACAACTAATAGACCTAAGACAACATAAATAATATGTAATGCACCACAATATAGGGGGTAATGTGCTACACTATATGGGGTAATGTGCCATCATTAAGGGCTTAACAGTCTTCCGGTTGAAGGGAGATCAATGCCATTGCTTCAAAACTTTTTTCTCAACTCCTCAGGATTTATGTAGGCTTCTAGTTTTCTTACACAACTCAACTCCTTCACGTCCCAATCTCTGATACCATCCTGGTTTTTGAGAAAACATGAATATCTTTGAACTTTAAAACTTTAATCAATGAAATACTAAACACATGAATCACTGAATCATTCTATCACACAAATCATTCATTTGTAACACAAGATGTACCCTGAGAAAACCCTCAAAATAACGAGGATGAAAAAACCAACAATTCTTCAGAGTATAATATGATAGATTAGAGAGAATGAATTTTACACAACAACATTTTTCTTTCGTCACCACAGGTGAAAGATAAGAGAGAACACTGAGCAATTGCGAATAGAGATCAATTGTATCAACTTGCCATGTGCCCAACACATTAATAACAAGTCATAAACACTACCATGCAAACAATAGCGAATGGTTGCATGAGAATTATGCACACATGCACTACAACTGTGAATTTTCCTTTATGGAATAATATTTCCTTACATTGAAATCTTCATCATGCACAACATATGCACCATGCCTTTCATTTTTGAGATTAACTGATGTTTAACTGACATTGGAGTGAACTCATAATCTAACTGAAAGTATGATCACATATTTAACAGGATAACCAAGTCTCATTGTTCTTTAACTCAAGTGTCATCATGCAAACACTTCTATAATGGAAGTGTCATCTTTTGATTAAATTAATTGTCATGTTTTAGTTTAACTAAAGTGTAAACACTTTTAGTTAACTGAATCTCAATAACTCGAGTTCACTTAGTCATATTTAGGAAACTATAATTTTTTTAATCTCTATGCTTATATCTTTATCTTTTATCTTAGTGCATGGTCAATATGTGTTAGCTTTAATTTTCTATCATATCATATTATAGTTAGAAGAATTGTCTCATGTTATGATCATATTAAAGTACTCTCAACCCATATATTCATATGCTAAAGTAATTCACTCTAGAGGATACTTAATAACTTTATCCATCTTGAATGACCATGGTTAGTAATATATCCGATAACATTTATGCTTCAACATGAAAAAAAATTTACCTCTATAAATGGAGGTCCACCCCATGGGTACCCACTATTCAATAGGTGTCCGCATGAGAATCATGACTTGGTATACTCACAAGTCTGAATTGATATACTCACAAATCCACCTCTATAATTGGAGATCCACCCCATAGGTACCTACTATATATGGGAATCATGACTTGATATACTCACAAGTACATATCCTTGGTCACCAAGACTTTACAACATCATAACTTTTATAAATCAAAGTATCCACCTCAACACATTAGGAATAACCTTTATGACCAAAGGCTTAGTCATCCTTAGGTTCACCCTAATGAATCTACTCCAAATTACTAATTCCAACTCAGTCTCTCTACCTCAACATATGAGGCCCAATCTAGGTTGCACAAGATTGGCTTGGAGAATGACTCTTGATGTTGTAAATTTAACAATTAGATGATAGTTGCGCATTGATTATTTCCCTTAGGTAATCATAGTTGTGGATTCCTTCTTGGATGCTCTATCACGATTCTCAAAACCCTGACATCCTTTGGACCCCTGTGCACGCACTAACCACATCCATGTGGCTTCCCTTCATGATAGTGGCCACTGGTGATTTTCGTGTATATTTATCCTAGTAAAAAACACAATGTTCATTCTCCTCGTGTAGGTGAGATATGTAACTTTGAAGTTGACGATCATATATCCATGGATCTCCAACTAACACATTTCAAATAAACAAAAGGAATATTCAATTGGTGGGAACAAATCAACAATATGGATTATACAAAATATATCACTTCAGAATTCCACGATTTCATAACTGAAATCATGAAATCAGGATTCGATGACCTAGTTTCTCTCATTCGTTGTAGCGTTAACCAAAATTTTACCATGGAATCCCAACTCGATGTTGATGTTTGAGTCTATGTTACCAGAAACGTGACGGTAGGCCACGTTTATCACAAAAAACGGTGTAGAAACGGCAACGAGACGGAAAACGCTGTTTTCTACGGCCGTTTTCATTTCTGCAGCCAAAATTCTGTTTCTTAAAAGACGCAGCGTTTTCCCCAGCGGTTTATCAAGAAACGAAGTTTCGTTTTTTTGCGAATTGGTTAATTTCGGGGTTTAATTTTTAGATTTTTGATAGGTAATGAGGCAAGCAAGTGTGGATGGAGTTGACATCGTGTGCTTTTGCAAGAGGATTTCAGCTGAAGTTCCAAGGATCTCTGTTAAAGGTTCTAGCTTTATTGAATCAATCCAGCAATTCCATCGATTTCACCTACACACCAAGTGTTGGTTGATAGCAGCACATTCGTAGGCTGACCAAGTTCATAGCAAAGGTCAAGTGTCCTCGCTAGTGAATGCTCTAAGTTTGGGGCATCATATCATAAGTAAATTGGGTAAATGTCTTTTACTATCTAGAGATAGTAAATTGCAACGATAAACACCGTATGGACAAATGAGTAAATTGCAACGATAGACACATTATGGACAAATGCCCAAGCTATCGTATGTTCTGTTATAAATTTCTCCAAAACCTTTTTGAAACTCCTATTCCAGTTAATATATTATAATTTTATTCATTCGTTTGTTCTGTTATAAATTTCTCCAAAACCTTTTTGAAACTGCTATTCCAATTAATATATTATAATTTTATTCATTCATATCCCAGAAATGGGGTTATTATAGGTTGCAGTATATGTCCCATTTCCATTCTTTTCATTTGAAGATTTCAGTATTAATATCAATAGGTTTACAGAGCCCAAAACATCTAAAACAAGATCTTATCATATATATTTGTGAATAATAGTTGTGTTTTGGCAGGCTTACACGTATCGTAAACAAATCAGCCATAATATGTAAATTTATGATTTCTTTGTCCTATTTTTTCCTCTTTAAACCTATAATGAATTGGTTTCCATTCTTCAATTCGGAGTTGAACGAACCTGGAGTTTGTTTGTTAGTCTTTGAAGCTAAAATTAACTGGGTGAAGCTGGTTGTAGCTTAGAGTTTGAAATGCTGAACCAAGTCGAGTCAGTACTAAAATCTGCAAATTGTCATAATATTTAATTTATATATTTTAATTAATTCAATTTTTTGTTTTACTCTCTCCTCGTTTCTTATACTTGCGAAACCTGGTAACTTCGTTTCTCGTACCGTTCTCGTTTCTCGTTTCGTTTCCCGTTTCTCGTTTCTGGTAACATAGGTTTGAGTCAGAAAAATAGGAGAGAAACCATCCTGGCATGATGCTCAACAAAAATCCTGTCCTTGATTTCTTCTTTTGGCAACGAAAATAACCAAACCGATAACAAAAAACACTAGAATGTGACTTACAAGACTTCCGACAATTGAGCCTCCATTTCCCGTAATTGATATTGCAGTTTCGATAATTGATCTTGCAATTTCGGTAATACATACTTTGCACATCCAATAGTAGCACAAATCGTGGATACGATAGTAGACTGTCTCTACACTTCCGATAATAGAATAGTTTACTATTAGATGTGTTGTAGGTATTATCAATGATCCTATAGTAGACTAGATCTCTGGTGACATTGGGTGGATTAATGAAACTAAAACATCATGTGATGAATGGATAATATTGACAATGCATCGAACTATTGTATCTTCTAAATATGTGAACTGTGGCAAGAATAGAGATATTTTTCCTTAAAGTTCAATAGGAATATCTGAGATGCTAGTTGCTGCTGAATATTGATAAAAAATGTTGATGCCGAGGATTGACTGAGACTAGTGCTGAAGATATCTCCAATCCTTTGAACACTAAATCCTCTCCAGAATTATGAACACCTTTACAAATTATACAAACCTATATGATTATCATGGATATGCATGCTATGATTATTCTCTGTCGTGTTGTTGCTTGGAAGGATGAAGAAGATCAATGAAGGAGATCTAGGTTGTGGGGAATATGATGATGATGCTTGGAAATGGCCCCTTCTTATTGTTAAAGTATGTTGTTGAACTGAAGCTCTAGAGCTACTTTTGAGTTTAAAACTTTGCTACATCAATATTTATCATAGGGAAAGGTATTGCGGTAGAATTTATTGAGAGGGTTGCTAACCAATAACTCGGTTTTCAAGCAAAGCTCGTGTCTAATTGCGCCAAGACATTGGTTTTCACAGTTAGAATTATTTTTCTCTTTATTTTGATTTATTTATCTATTACAACATCTTACCTACTTGAAAAATGGAAACCTCTTCTCAAGTGTAGGAGTATTTCCAGTGAAGCCATGTGCATAAAAAGATCACAAAAGTACTCATATTCAAAGTTGAAAAATATTCTTTGATAAATACTAGAATATGAGGAACCAACTGATAAGATTGATTTAATGCCAAGAGACATTGGAGAATGAAGTGTTGTTTTGGCCTGCTGACTGTTTGGAACCATTCTTAAATGTAGTCACTTTTCCCTTGGTTCTCTTGTATATCAACATTAGTTTGCATGCCCTTTCTTTTCATACCATGTAGATATTCTAAGATTTGGGTCTTGCACAAAGGTTCTAGACACAAACTTGCAATAAATTATTCAATCTTAGGTTCCAATGCCTTCTCTCCATCAAATGTTGTCCATGGATCTTTGACCTCTTCTATAGATTGGCCAGAATTATCAAAAAAGGCTTCTAGATTTTCTTGGTGTAGATCTGGATCATGGAACTTTTTCTCTTTTGTAATATCCATAAGATGCAAATCTATCTTCAATTACTATCGAAAATTGAGAATGTTATTGGAGTACCAAATTCTTGGGCATTTTGAAATACTTATTATTGGTTGATAGTTCCTGTCTTGCACATGGATCATTGTATGCAAGTTCTTACAGACCAAATTTTTTTAAAGAAACAAATGAAATTTCTCAAAAGCACACATAGAGAAAACTTCAAAGCAAAAAATCATAAATATCAAGATTAATAATGTACTCAAATTCCCTCACACTACTAAGGCCCTCTCTTCACCAAGTCATTTATTGACATGAGACAACTTCTTTCTTTCCATGAATCAAATCAAACTAAAGTGAATTGTACTAACATCCTTTAAATTGAACAAGGTAAGATACTTACAATAGTGAAAGAGCAGGTTCCTACCTCCCATATTATCGTCACTATCTCAATGGATCTGGAATGTTAGCACAACCAACAATCATATGCAAAAATAAAAGGATAAAATGAAAGAGCAGAAAATAAAATTATTAATTTAATTCACCTCTCATTAATTATTAATGAAAGGGAAGAAAGAGCATCTCTCAACAATGATGCCAAAATGTTGGTCAATTTAATTCCTTAAATTGGTAACATGAATTTGTTAGCACAAACCCAACCAACAAACCCAGTCAACAGGGGTTCCCACTCTGTCGACACTCGACTTGCCACGATCTCCCTGAGCACCGGCCAAGACAGGGTTTACCTTGTCTAGCAACACTCGCAAAGCGGATGCAGTCTCACCTGAGCTGTTCAAGGGAGGGCTGATAGAACCAAGTTTCTGCAGAATGGAATAGGACTATGGGCATAAAAAATTCATCAACTTATTCATTAGATCTGACCATTTGTTTCATTATTCATAGATTGCATCGTTCATTCATAGAAGAAGTATCATATAACATAAATAACCATATTGTCACACAAACAGGTCTAAGAAGATAACATCATTCATAAGCAGTAAACATTGCATCATAGATCTATGTCGCACCTACTTTCCATTGGATTGTAGGAACAAAAAAAGACAGAAAGAGACAAAAGATAATAGTATTTCAGATCAACCCTTGTCTTTTCATATTACTTATGCGCAATAAATCACAGATCCAAAACATACAACAATTCGATTGAGCGCTTGAAGTCTCAATTCTTCCTTCTCACTTGATATCTCACATTTACAATTCTTCTTCTATTTATAGGCTTACGCCTTTACATTCATAGTCCCCTTCTAACTAACTTCTAACTGATTCTACCAACTAATGACCAATATCCACAAAATATGGTCACAAATACAAAATGTGACACAAAATATTCAAAAGTAGTCTATATTTCTCCTTGCGTGCTATTTTTGTCTTGCATGGTGTCTTCTGAGCTCGCGCAACATCCACGTTGTTGCGCAACTAACTGATCCTCAACCCCTTGCCAACGTGCCCCCAACACAGTCTTGTGGCTCGTCCTCGAGCCACATCNTGGCTCGTCCTCGAGCCACATCAGGTGGTCATGGTGTACTAAAAAAATCACTGCTCACAGATAGTTGTGTGCCGATCGCCTGGAACTTGTCGAACCATGAAATTCACCGCGAATTTCTTTTCTGTGGTCAATTTCTTCTTAACTCAACACACTTCTGCATTCTCATGTTACATGGAATATACTTGCTCCTCTGACCACAATTACTGGTCGTTTAAATTCTTCTACCTATCTTCCACTGCTTGGGTGGCTACTTGCTACTTAGCGACAGTCTGCGGCCATGAATTTTGAGTCCTATGTGCCACATTGAAATCCATTCTAGCTCTCACAACCTTGTCATTCCTTGCATTCAAGCTCAGCCCGGCCTGCCGAAATTAAATCCGACTCCTTGTTCCTGCAGACTTTGTCAAGTGGGGCAAGAACTCGGGCCCCTTTCAGATTCTTCGTGGGTTTCTTGGTCTACGCCTTAGGTCGACTAAGAGAGATATAGCCAAGGATGACCTTTCCAGGAACTTTTGTCTTGGAAGAACTAGCCCACATACATCCAACTTCTTCTTCAATGGAAACTGGTGAAGCATGCTCACTCAAAATCTCCCCTGGGTCGAGGGTATATTGCATATCATATCACGTTTCCTGCTAACTTGCAAAGCTGATACGTTTTCTGGTCGGAGCCACTTCCTTACTCAGCGGAGCTTCCCTCCATAGCCCTACTAATTACTTTTGCAAATTTACATAGTTCAACTCCGCACAATGGTGTCCTTTCATCGAACACGCTTCTGCTTATAATACCAACTAGACTCATATGTCATCATTCTCATATCGGGTTCATCATTATGATGAAATAATTCATTCCCAATCCGAATACGTTGTCGATTCTTCCAACACACCGCTTGGATATGCTATCATTAGACGTGACATCAAAAAGTGTCTTCATTTACCTTCTTTGATGGTCGTCATTGAGTACCGATGTGACGTTCGGTCACCGTCTTTCGGTTGGCGGGATCTATCTTCCTGATGGCGATACTGACTCTTCCTCTTACACAACCACTTCCTCTTGCACAACCACTTCCTCTTTCTATCTATCCTTCCTCTTCATTGCGCGGTTCAGTCTAGTTAACTATATTAACTACTCTTCATGTATTGTTGATTTGACTATGTCATGACCCTACAACTATGGCGACAGATCTTCCTAATTGTGTTACTGACTCCTACGCTTGCGCAACCCCTTCCTTCTGGTGTGTTGTCCCTCTAGATATCTAGTCCTCCTATTTCTCTTTTTTTTTCACGCAGTGCCTCAAGCACCCTGCGACTCCGACCCTGTCTTGTAGGGATTTAGCCGACTACCATTCACCAGTTTTGGTAGCACTGCTCCATCTAATCGTTGCAGTTTAACTGCCCCCAGAAGTAATAGAATTAACAAGATATGGACCTAACTAGTGCATCTGTAACTTACCTAGATGCTTCAGAAACTTGCTGTCATATAACAATACCAAATATCCTTGCTAAAAATGTTTATTCTTTATGTGGTGATCATGCCAAGCCTTCTGTCAATCCTTCTTGACATGTTGATGGAATCCTGCGATAAAACAATCTTCTTTAAGTTGTATCAATTGCGCCACACGCCCTTCTAGCACGGATTTATCATCCATGCCTTTCACGACGGAAATGCGCAGATTGGGAACAATGTATTCCATAGGCATGACTGCCTCTTATCCGTATACCAATTTGAACAGTGTTTTCCCCATCAATCTCTTGCATGTGGTGCGATATGCCCATAATACTGCTGGAATTTTCAAATCCCAGTCATCACGGTTAGCGTTACATAAATTTGTAAGTGCCTACACCAAGATCTTGTTGAATGCTTCTACAGTCCCATTTTCCTGCGGATGATATGGTGTACTTTTCTTATGATGTATGTGCAACTCCTTCGTCAGCGCTATTATTATGCAGTTGATAAAATGGCTATCTCGATCGCTCATAAATATCCTTGGGCATCCAAACCACGTCATGATGTTTTCAAACATAAATCTTCTTGTTGTCACAACAGTGCAATCCACAGCTGGTGCAACCTCTACCCATCGCGTCAAGTAGTTTGTTGCTATGATTATGTACCAAGTACCAGTTCTCTTCCCAGATGGGTTGATTGGTCCCACAAAATCCATGACCCATTTATCAAAAGGTTGCAAGGTTACCTAGGGTACCAGTGGCATCTCATCCCACTGCGATGGTTTTCCAATGTGTTGACAAACATCGTAGCTTTGCACATAATCTAACACATCATTATGTAAAGTGGGCCACCAAAGCCCTGTGCGAAGCACCTTTTGAGCCGTAGTGTGACCACCGTAGAGTCCCCTAGCAACTCCTACGTGTTCTTTCTCCAGAATCTTCTCTTGTTCATGTGGTAGGACACATCGCCACAAAATTTCATCTGTTCCAAGATTATACAACTGTCAAGAAATAAACTATAAATTAGAAGATTTAACCACCAACTACTTCTTTTGACTTGTTGAAAATTCTTCTGATTCGACTTGTGTCACCAAAAACTGGATTATTGGAGCATTATAGTCATTTGCCATGTCAACTCTGAATAACTGCGCATCAGGAAAACCGTCTTCAATATTGGTAGGCTCCTCGCCTATCTCGATTCTAGACAAATGATCAGGGCCAACATTCAAGCGACCCGGCTTCACAATTATTTCAAAATCAAACTCGTGAAAAAGAAGTAGCCAACGACATATCTTCCCCCCCAACATAGGATTATTGACCAAGTACTTCAAAGCAATAGGGTCGGTAAATATTTTTAAATGACCACTTAAAAGGTAATGCCTGAATTTATGCAGTGCAATACCATCTCCAAACCTTCATGCTTCATGGTCATATAGTTTTTCTCTGCAAATGACAACTTTTGACTAGCGAAAGCGATCAGTGATTAGGATCTCCTTCACCCAGCTGCACGAGCACTACTCCTAGTGTAACATAAGATGCATCAACATGGACATGGAACTCCTTGTTCCAATATGGGAATACAAGTATTGGCGCCGAATCCAAATTGGCCTTCAGCATGTCGAAGCTACCTTGACATTCTGGGATCCATACAAATACATCATATTTCTTCGATAGTTTCTCCATAGGGGTAGTAATCGTAGCATATCCTCTAATGAATTTGTGATAATATCCAGTGTGCCCTAGTGTTTCCCTAAGCATCTTTACATTTGTCGGTGATGGAAAGATCAAAATGAGATCTATCTTCGCAGGGTCAACTAGAAATCCTTGCTTGCACACAATGTGACCCAACAATATGCCAAATGGTGCGTAGAAAATACATTTCTTGGAGTTTAGCACTATTTGATGTTGTCGACATATTTCCAGCATCAGTCATAGATTTTCCAAATGATCCCTTATTAGACCATATAATGTCCAATCATCCATATATACTTGTAAGAACTTTTGAATGAAATCTTTGAATGCAACGACAACAACTCGGGAGAATACCGCATGCGCATTATTCAACCCAAAAGGCATCACTGTGTATTGAAAGTAGCTTCATTCAGTGACAAATGTCATTTTATGCCGATCTTCCTTTGTGATTCTTATATGGTGATAACCAAAAAATCCATCTGTAAAAGAGTACATTTCTTGATCGCCTACTCCTTCAAGTACTTCATCTATGAATGGTGTTGGAAATGGGTCATGTATACAAGCATCATTCAGTTTTCTTAAGTCGACACAAATTCGAACTTCACCGGTTTTCTTTTCTTGGACCACCATAGGACTGATTTATTCTGATTCTTCCACTGGCTCAATGATGCCAGCATCCAACGTCCGGTCAAGTTCAACCTTGAATCTTTCTTTGTATCACGGATTCAGGTGATATGGCATATGTATTACTGGTTTTGCATCTGGCTTTAATAGAATCTTCATCTCTCCTAAATCACCTAGTATCCCCTTAAACCAAAGTAGTGGAAAAGGTTTGTGGACGACACCAACATAAACTGGCCACACGGTAAAGAAAGTCTGGATTCGTTTTTGGAACATCTAAACAGTCGATCAGAACATATTAAATTCACTATGGAGGTAGAAAAAGACAACCAAATTCCTTTCTTAGATGTTCTTATAACAAAAACAAATGGAGGAACCCTAGGCCACCAAGTTTATAGGAAGAAAACTCATACTGATAGGTACCTACACGCAGACTCACACCATCTTCCTACACAAAAGTCAGGTGTTTTAAACACTTTGGTAACCGGGGCCATTAGAATTTCAGACAAAGACCACCTTAACCAGGAATTAGACCATTTATCCAAAGCCTTCTTAATAAATGGATACAATATAGTTCAAATTAGGAAGGTCATCCAGAGAGTGCTTAACAAGTCGCAAAAACAAATAAAAAACATGGATGGAACCAAAATCACTCTTCCTTACATAAAAGGAACAACGGACGTTGTCGCTAGGATCCTCCGTAAAAGAAACATTAAGGTAATTTTTTCTCCTCCAAACTTAGTAGGAAGAATGCTCAACTCCTCCAAAGACCCAATAGAACCTTTAAAACAAAAAGGTGTTTACAGTATTCCCTGCTCCTGTGAAATCCCATATATTGGTGAAACTGGACGCTCCATTCAGACGAGGCTCAAAGAACATTCAGCAGACATCATACACGATCGACACCAAAAATCAGCTCTAGCCGAACATGCTCACCATTCACGCCACCACATATAGATTGAAGGAACAAAACTTATCGCCAGAGAAGATCACTACAAGAGGAGAAAAATTAGAGAGGCTATAGAAATAGAAAAATTCCCCTCAAACCTAAATAGAGATGATGGCCTTAAACTAAATGAATGCTGGCACCCTATTATCCGCCACCTTAAAAAAACTATAACACACACTCAAAATTAAGAAAAAAAGCTTTCCCTAACTAATGACAAATTAATAATATTAAGCAACTATGTAAAACGCTTTAATTAATTATAAAAAGAAAAACAACATTAAAAAATTCACATTTCTAAAAAACTAACCTACATTATATTAACAAAGCTAATTACAACTTAAAATAATTTTATTAATATATTACCTAAAAGCAAAATCTCCTAAAAAAAATTCTAATACTATCCTAGAAAACTTCTCTATAAAAAAATACAAAATTTTATTGTCCTAAAATTCCTTAAAAAACTTTAAAAATTAAAATATTTCATTAATAATTTGTTAAATTATAATAAAAAACATCATTTCTTTTTATAAAAAATTAAATAACTTTTAAACCATATATACAAAAAATTAAAAAACTTTTAAACCATATATAAAAACTTTAAAAAGTAATAAAATATTAAACTTTATAAATAGTTTTAAAGTTTAAAACTTAAAAATCTTAAATAGTAAACTTTATAAAAACAAAAATAATTTTTTTTATAAAAAATTAAATTAAAACCTAATTTTTTTTAACTATTATACTTTTTAATAAAAAAAATTTAAGAAAAATATAAGCAAAAACAAAACAACTTTTTTAATTTTTCTACTAAATTTTTTTAAAATCCATATTGAAATTTATAGTGTCGGTGAATAACCTTAAAGATTATAAAAACTGTTACATTTATTATTAATAAAAAAAACCCTTACCTATTTCAACCCGAGACACTTTCTCCTGATGATGAACCCTACTTTGTGGTTCGAAACGTCGAGATAAAAGATCTAACGAAACGCAGTTTTCCTCCTTCTCTTAAAGATCCCCTTCATTTCCGAGAACTTTGTCAGAAATAGATCTTGAAATTCATGCAATAGATTCGTGATCTTTGCCATATTCTCTTCATCCCAGTAGTCCCCAATACTTGCAAATTTTCGATTCTCCTCTACCCCAATGTTAACCTTTTTGATATTCAACAGCTGATTCATGGGGTCAGTCAGTACATCTGGTGCTGCGACATCCCTACTCCCTTCTGTCTCTGGAATATTGATATTTCGTAGCTCATCCTCATCCTCAAGTTCGCTAGATAAATTGTAACATTCCATCATAGACTGCATATGGCAATGTGCATGTGGGTCCACGGGATATGCGACTAGAAAGAATTTTAATACCGCATCCTGGATGATTTGAAGTGCATTGTTGACGTCGGGATTAGCATCTGCAAAGCTAAATGTATGCGCAAAACAAACCATATGCTCTTCCCAAGTGGTTATTTCTCTGCGCAACTCCACTGATATATACCATGACCTTGGAATTTATTCCAAGGTGTGAACAAAGGCATGGACCCATTTATCCTTCGGTCATGATGCCCATAATGTTTGGCATTCCATCAAGTGGTTGATAGGGTCATTCCGCCCATCATACTTCCCAGAGTGATATACTTCTGTGTCGCCAAAGTGAACTGTCATCAACCGTCGACACTGTGCCCATCCAGTAATTGTCTTTTTATGAGTCACCCACCAACGTGCTGGAGTAGTCTTCAGTGCTTCCCCCGTCACCAACAATCGTTGTGGTTCTAAGAATTTTTCTTCAAACTCCATTAAACTGGTAATTCAACAATCTCAAGCCGCGACATGACACAACGACTGTGTGATCAAACCAAATTTCCTGAATAACACCTCGTGCATGAGGTTTTGCCAGTTCTCTAGCACATCATCAGAATCAGAGGATGCAAAACTGGCACTACGCCAACCGAGTTCTCCGTCAGTAGTTGGGTGGATATAATCTTCAGAGATGTTGTAAGCATGATCCCATCCCCTTCCAACTTCATCCTTTACTGATTCAATATATCGCCGTCCTTCATTGGGATCCATAGGGGCGATGACTCTAATGTCTTGGTTCTCAAATTTCATCATTCACTTTTTAAATTTGATCACCGCCATACTATCATTGGCCCACCCAAACCCCAGCAGTGCGGGATAGTAGCATTCACCATTAACAACTTCAATCACATCAAAATCAACATAGGTCTTTATACCTTCAACATCTATGACCAGGTTAGATACTCGTCTGATTGGTTGTACCTTATCCTGATTAGCCAAGCGCAACTGCACAAGGGACCAACCCAATGTCGGCCTCCCCATATTTTGCCATGTATGTTTTGTTAGGATATTTACATATGAACCCAGATACAGAATGAATGAATTGAATTCATAGTCCCTAATCTAAATATTCATACGCATCTCCTTGCCTGTCTTTTTCTTGTGTAAAGATTTCACTGCAGAATCCTTTTGTTCCTTACCAGGGCGGTGCAAAAAAATTTCAATCTCGGCTAGAGCATCCGGATCTAGTGCCAGTGATAAAAAAATCTCAAAGAAGTGCTGCAAGGTACCATGCTGCCATGATGGTCCTGCTTCTAATGACGAATCAAAAGCGGAGGGCAACTCATAGATAGGTGACTTACCAGGATTTCTTCTAATCACATCCCGAGTTTCAAAGAATATCTCTTTTTCAGTTGCGATATCAAATGCCGTTCTCTTCTTCCCAGCCAATCGAACCTATGGCCGGGGCCCATCCTCTCCAGTCGTCACACCTCCTCGGGTGATGATGGAAACATCAACATCCTCTATTTTGGGCTCCGCTGAGATCATCACAACCTTCGGCCCTTGATTCTGGTTCATCGGTGGATTCCAAATCAGCGATGGATTCTGGTTCATCTATGGATTCCGAATCAATGGTGGGTTCTAGTTCAACAGAGGGTTCATAGGTTGATTCACAGTCTGATTCCAAAGTGGAACTTGATTTTGAGCCTGGTTCTACAACTGATTCTAGTTTTGTAGCTGATTTTGAGTCTGCAACTGGTTCTGATTTTGCAACTGAGGAACGTTCCCAGCCTGTCATCTTCTGATTAGCTATGGGTAGTTCTCGATAGTATGATCAATTGCAGTACAGTACGTACATGAGCACTACAAGTGTGGGCAATCTCTATGGTAATGTCCAAATACCCCACAATTGTAACACTGGATAGATCCGCGACCTCATCCTCCTCGGAATCCTGGGAATCCTCCATGAAATCCTCCTTACTGCTGGTACTGTGGCTGAGCCATCTATTGTGGTGGGGGATTTGGCTGCTGCTGAACATAGTGCGCTACTTTAACATACTATGGCTACAGTTGAGACATCGTCATTTGATTGTACTGCGGTTGTGGTGCAAACTGAGGATATGGCGCAAACTGCGGTTGCAGTTGCAATGGTATAAATTGCATATGCGAGGGTGGTGTATACTGTGGTTGAGGTCAAGAGATTACCATCTAAGGCTGTGGTTGTGGTTGTTGTATTGCATGATGATCTTCACCCTTCACAAAGTATGAATCATATGTTCTTTCCTAAAGTAGATCATATGCACGATAGTCTTTATCTTCATGCCCTACCGATTAACAAAATGAACAAAATAGGTTGGCTGGCTTTGACACTATCTTTAGCATGTAGCTACATTCTTCATGTCGATGTCCATAGACTTGAAATATGTGACACCATGGTACGTTTTCGCAAATTAGTGGGTTCGAAACCTTGGATATTAGGTAATTCCGGAAGTCAGGGCAAGTATCTTTAGTGTGTCCATTTGTGCGACAACGAGTGCACCAAAGATCTTCACGATTCTATTTCCCTTTCTTAATGTCTTGAAAATGCAGCGTCAAGTTCGCCAGCTGTGCCTAAATTTGGTTCATACCAGCTGCATTCTCCCCCATAGGTGAAGCTTTTAACTTCATTGAGATCTCCAGAGCCTCGCTCTATGTTGCGATCTTCTGCTGCATCAGTGGTTGTTGGATATGAGGTACCAAAGCTACGATAAACCATTCTTTATGCTGAACGTCACTCATATCGAAATTGACTCTCCCCATCAATATCTTAAATCTTTGATCAAAGTTCCAAACAGTCTCATTGGGAATTTGCTTAATATCTTTTAACTCAGTAATGTATTGCGCCTCAGATTTAGGTTTCTAGAATTCTTCGATCATTCCCCTTCGGACTTCATCCAATGTTTTTTCAGGGGTCCCCATAGGAACCTATATAAATTTCATGTACCAATCTAGTGCACGACCCTGCAGAGTAGTTTCCAATTGGCCTTTCTTGACGTCATCATCTGTGGCCTGTCTCACAGTCCATACTGCCCCGCAGAGAAACCAATACTGCTCGGGATCGTCGATCCCATTTCCATGAAACAAATGTAACTTTGTGTTGTCGCCCACAATCTTGGGCCTTCTTCCTACAGATGTTGAACTACTACTAGAATGTTGTTGACACATCGAGAAAGTTGACGTGGAATTTGTGTTTCTCCCTAAGTTTGAAGTAGTGGGAGGAGGCGTGGGTACGTTGCTATCGAGGTTTGATCTTACCACTGTTTTGGGCGTAGTCTAGGTTTGGTCATTCGCTTCGTCATTATAGGGTCACTTTGTCCTATGTGGTATTCCTTCGTAGTCTTACATTTCGATCGCAGCAGGACCTTCCCCTGTACTTTGCCTCTTCTCTTGTCGAAACCTTGCTCCTCCCCTCGTAACCACTTTCTTCCTTGGATTCCCTCATAGTCTCATCAAAACTTGAACCCATATACCCCTTACCTTCCCATTCGTCGCCCCCCTTTAGTCGTAGCATCCACCGTCTCCGCACACTGGAGTTCTACTACTCGAGGTGCATCTTCAGTATACCCTTTTCACAGACAAGCATTTTAATTGATAATTGTAGTGACAATAAGAACATACCTCTGGGTCCGTTGAAAAATTCCCTTTCTACTTTGCTGCAGGACTTGGTAGTGTTGACTCAAACTCAGTGATATATCCTTCTAGGATACTATCCATCTAGACCTCAACAGCTCGCGACGCTCTATTGTCAGTTTCTTGCATCTTTTGGATCAATTCAAGGGTCCAGGATGTTGGTTCTCCTCCTTGGAAATTTGTCTTCTTGTATGTGAATTGCGCCAACCAGTCGTACAGTATAATGGGGAAATAACATAAAAAGTATTCATGAGGACCTTTGTTTATGTATCTCGCCAACCACTTGTCCGTCGTCAGTCCAGGGTTCTGAGTTTCTACTTTAGCAAATTCTCGCAGCTTCTGATCTAAACAATCTTGAAGTTCTGGTCACGTCGGATGCCACATATCCTCCTTTGAGTCGCAACAAGGTCCCAACAACGAAACCATTTGTTGGCACAAAACAAACCAACAAACCCAGTCGATAGGGGTTCCCACTATGTCGACACTCGACTCGCCGCAATCTCCCTGAGCACCGGCCCAGACAGGTTTTACCCTGTCTAGCAACACCCGCGAAGCGAATGCAATCTTACCCGAGATGTTCAAGGGAGGGCTGACGAAACCAAGTTTCCGCAGAATGGAAGATGACTATGGGAATTGACAATTCATCAACTTATTCATGAGATCTGACCATTTGTTTCATCATTCATATATTGCATTGTTCATTCATAGAAGAAATATCATATAATATAAATAACCATATTGTCACACAAACAGATCTAAGAAGATAACATCACTCATAAGTAGTAAACATTGCATCATAGATCTATGTCGCACCTACTTGCCATTAGATTGTAGGAACATAAAAATATAGAAAGAGACAAAAGATAACAGTATTTCAGATCAACCCTCGTCTTTTCATATTACTTCTGTGCAATAAATCACAGATCCAAAATAGACAACAATCATAATTGAGCCCTTGAAGTCTCAATTCTTCCTTCTCACTTGATATCTCACATTTACAATTCTTCTTCTATTGATAGGATTACAACTTTAGATTCATGGTCCACTTCTAAATAACTCCTAACTGATTCTACCAACTAATGACCAATATCCACAAAATATGGTAAAAAATACAAAAGTGACACAAAATATTCAAAAGTAGTCTATCTTCTGCCTTGCGTGCTATCTTTGTCTTGTGCGGTGTCTTCTGATCTTGCACCACATCCACGATGCTACACAACTAACTGATCCTCAACCCCTTGCCAACAGAATTATCAATCTTGGGTGTTTGTAAACTTATGAGATTTCGATAAATTATATGTTGGACTAGGCGAGATCTAAGCTAAAAGTACTAGGTTTGAAAAGACACTTCTAGGAGTGAGAGTTAAGTCTTTCATTTTTGTAACCAACTGCAATAACAATTAAATAAATGATTTATTCTCTTCATGTAGCTCAATCAAATGATTAAATTAAACACATAAAGATCACAATGCATAAATCAAAACATAGGATCTTGCTACACTAGGTTCAAGTACTATGGTCTTTCAACTACTGTAGGATATTTGGGTTAATGCGCTCATAAGATATCTAATACACACTTTTTTATTCAAATTCAAATTGAAAACATAAGTAACGAAAGTAAATGTATAATTGAAATTACAACAAGAAATCAATCAAGGACCGATAAAATGATCATACAATTAACTACACAAACCAAATCCATAAAATGCAAAACTAAATACAACTACAGGAATGAATGAAAATACATAAATAATTACAACTATAGGAAACACGTGAAAATGTAGGTGAATACCAGAGAGAGGGGTCCCTTCCTCTTTCAAGATACCCTGCTTGAAAACCACAGAGAACTGTTGAGATTTTACTTAAGAAATTATGTTAGTTTGTATTTAATTCAATTTATTTCAGAGTCAAAATAGATGCATGCATAAGGATCACTGAAATACATACATTCACAACATACACAAATATTTATCCTAGGAAACCCTCTTGGGGAAGAAAACCTAAAAGAACTTCTTTAGTATTGATTCGTTAAAAAGTACAATGTCAATACTATGAAGAGCTCAAGCTTTCTCATAGAAAGATACCCCAAATATAAAGATAAGATAACCCCAAAAGATTAATCTTCCTCCAGTTGCGGCTACTCTCTCTCTCTCTCTCTCTCTCTCTCTCTCTNTATACTTGTTCTAGAGTGACTTTTTCCACTGCGGGGATGGCTTCTTCATTTAATTGGGCCAACTTGTCTGGGAGGAAATATAATATTGTTTATTTATTATTTTTGGAATATTTTGGGCCATTACAAGTATAATTTAGCATTGTTTCTTTTAGTGTTTTTACTTGATCAGATACAATAAGATTATCTTCTGAAGCTACATAAAACATCAACACTCTCTCTTAGCAAGGAAGGTATTCTTCTAGTATGATATTCATTACTGCTTCTACACAACTGTACTTTTTGACCATTTACTTGTTGACTTTCATGAATCTATCCATCACTAGAATTTATTTACAAGCAAGCCATCATTCACATCATGCATCCAGAACCTCAACATCAAACGTAGCATCTCACTAGTGGTTACAACCATATCATCCTTTTGTACCTTATGGGTTTTGGATTCCTTTCGGACCTTATGTCATTACGAGACTTCATCTATATCACATCAATCTAGAAATATATCTCACACAAACTGGACATCCATCTCACAAAGAATCTGAATGACTAGCTTGAAGACTAGCCCTTCTAGTTGGCACCACCAGGAATCCAACCCATAATGAACGAGCATATAAACACAAGGGTTAGGCGATCAAGTGTGCACACACTATCCATCTAACAAAATGATAGGGACCCTTCAACCCACTCAAGCTATCCCTCTGTCTCGAGAGTTGTGCATC
The DNA here is from genome assembly GCA_001517045.1 of Pseudotsuga menziesii. Classification (NCBI taxonomy): domain Eukaryota; kingdom Viridiplantae; phylum Streptophyta; class Pinopsida; order Pinales; family Pinaceae; genus Pseudotsuga; species Pseudotsuga menziesii. The sequence goes on from LPNX010966192.1 coordinate 148,908, forward strand.
ACTAGTCCACATGAACTGATATTCCAACCCTAAAGGCTAGGCATCCTAACCCTGTGCGAGGGTAGGCCGACTTGTTCCCTAGTCGATAACTTTCCTGTGAATGACTACCCACTGCTTCCACACTCTATATGCTACTTCCCCTGGAATCACATATGTAACTCAACACTTCCTCTTAGGTAGGGAAGTCGTTCTCTACTACACTAAGCATGTCCTTGAAGTACTCAAACTTCACCTTTGATAGAGGCTTGGTAAACACATCAGTTATTTGCTCATTTGTCGCTATATACTAGATATTTACAACTCCCTTTTGCACCATATATCAGATATAATGGTACTTGATCTCGACATGCTTGCACTTGTCATGAAACATAGGGTTCTTAAACAACTTTATGTAACTTGGGCTGTCACAAACGATACAATTCACCTCCAACTCGAGATCAAACAACCCTGCAAGCAACTTCTGAAGCCACACAACTATGCTATTGGCTGAACATGTTGCTATATACTCTACCTTAACCGTATTTATTTCCACACTAGTCTATTTCCCGCTGAGCCACAAGATCATAGATGATCCCAAATTGAAGCAACATCTTAATGTACTCTTCTGATTTGCCACATTAGTAGCCCAATTTGAATCATCAAAGCCTTGTAGTGTTATTTCAGGATTTCAAACATTTTTGATTCCATAGTCCAATGTACCTTTTGGGTACCTCAACATGTGCTTTGCCGCAATCAAGTGAACATGTTTTGGATCAACAATATACTGACTCCATGTGGTCACCACAAAGCATATATCTAGCCTCGTGTTCGTCAAATACATCAACGAACCAATAATTTGTCTATACATGGTGGAATACATTATATCTAAAGAAGTATCACTCAATAACTTCATATTTTTCACCATCGGTGTAGGCATGGGTTTACAATCCAACATCCTGAATCTCTTCAAGATCTCTACAACATATTTTCCTTGGTTAAGGAAAATATCGTCCGGTTTTTTCCACAAGTATAGACACAAAAAATAATGCATAATACCCAGGTATTTCATCTTGAAATCTACAACAAGATCCCTCTTACACTCAATGATGGGCTTCTTGTCCCCACTTAGAAACATGACATCCACATATAACATCAACATCACTGATCCACCATTCACAACCTTGTATTAAAGGTTGGAATTTTATTTACTCTTGGTAAATACCAAGCTCATCATAAAACTGTCAATTCTACCATACCACGTCATGGGATCCTGCTTCAACCCATACAAGGTCTTCTTCAATCTACACATATGTGTCTTCCTGTCATGTGTCTTGAATCCTTTTTGGTTGTTCTATATACACTTCCTCTTCCACTATACCATTCACAAAAGTCATTTTCACATCCACCGATATACCTTCCAATTCATCACTGCAGCTATCGCAAGTATAACTCTAATCAAAGTGTATCTCGTCACATGAGCAAATGTATCCTCATAATATATTCCTTCTTTCTGGGAGAAATCATGAGCCATGAACCTTGCCTTGTATTTCTTGATACTACCATCTGTTGAATGTTTCATCTTGTAGATCCATTTGGAAGTAAAAACTAACTTCCCTTTCGGTATTGGAACCACATCCCAAACATCATTCTTCATAATGGACTGGTATTCCTCGATCATGGAATCGTTCCATAATTTCTTGTTAGCTTATTCTTCATAACTAGAAGGATCTACATCAATGATGGCACATGACAATGGCACATAGCTAGAATATGGTTGAGGTCTCTTAATTTATATGAAGGATCCATATGGAGCACCATACTTTTCTACATATTGAATAATCTCTCGATCCCAAGATAGTATTATTTTATGTCTAATCATTTATCAGGTTGGATCTATAGGTCTCTATGGTTCTTCCATATCATGATCCTCCAAAGTATGCTCTTCTGGAACAACATCATCATCTATTCTTGTCTCTACAACTCTAAGAGCTTCAATATCCTCATCATAGACCTCATCTATATGAGTATTCCTCGATCTACTAAAAGTTAGATCCTCATCGAGGTGACATCTATGTTAGTCTCAATATACCTATAACCATGAATCTAGACTTTATATGCCTTTTATGACTCAATGTATCTAACAAATATACCCTTCTTTATTAAAGGATCCAACTTTGTTCTCTAATTCTTGGGAACATGTTCATATACAGGACAACCAAATATCCTTAAGTGGTTGACCTCTGGCTTCTCTCCTATAAACATCTCTTCTGACGTCTTGTTCCCAAGTCCAAGATGAGGAGTTATGTAGCACATATATAGTGGTTATATATACCTCTTCCCATAGGTGTAATGGTTAATATTGATCGTGGATCATAGCCTTCACTGCTTCCATTATTGTCCATTCTTTCTTTCTACCATGCCACTCTGCTGAGGATTGTAAGTAGTGAACTCCCTTTTAATCCTATATTCTATGCAGAATGTCTTGAATTCCTCTGATGTGGAATCTACTCCTTTATATGACATTAATGTCTTTATATTCTTTTAAGAGATATTCTCTACAAGGCCCTTGAATTCTTTGAACTTGCTGAACACTTCACTTTTTTCTTTCAAGAAATGGATCCAAGTTTTACATGAGTAATCATCAATAAATGAAAAATAATATATGTACTTGTTAAGTGATGTTGATGACATCGGTCCACACACATCTGAATGTACTATTTCCAATATTCCTTTTGCTTTGTTTTCATTTCCTGGAAACATACTCTTACAAATATTTCCTTATGCACATCCCTTGCATATACCATCATGATTCGCCTGAATCTCTGGTAGACTTGTCACCATTTTTCTCATGATTGAAAATTCTTTGTAATGTAGGTAAGAAATTATTCAATTCCATAGCTCACTCATGTTCATAGTTCTATGTACCAATGCTGAATATGAGTGTTCCTTCAGCTTGTATAGGAATCCCTCTTGAACACCAATCACACCAACATCATCAATAGTATTTCCTTTTGGCCACATCAGAACTTGGCCATCAACAAGAGAAAATCTATATCCACATTCCTCTAATGATGAGATGGAGAAGAGATTCTTCTTCAAACCATGATGTTTCATATTCATAGGTTTTCTAGAATCCAACTTGTAGGAAGCTTCTCCTACCCCTTTTATGGGATACTGATAATCATCACCGAGCTTCACCTTCTGAAGTGAATATTTTTTAACCAAATTTGTGAGAGAATTATTGTAACTAGCTAAGTGCTTAGAAGCACCACTACCAACAAGCCACATGTCACTTCCATGAGTGTTTGTCCCTCTAAGAGTTGATAATAATATATATTCTTCACTTGAATCATATTCTCTTTCTTTCTTCTGAATAGGTTCATCATCTTCTACAACATGAGCATGATGTCTTTTATTCTTTCTTTTTCTCTTACTACCAATCTAGCTTCTTCTTGTGTGCACTCTTCCCATGGCCTGCTAGAATTTTTTAGTTTCCTCCTAGAACAAATTCCCTGAATAAATGATTCCCAAGACCTTAGGATACCATTCAATGTAGTCATCATTATTCCAGCTTCTTCAACTATGTCCCCAATGGCTTCAAGTTGTTCTTTAATTTGAGATCCCTTGTGAAGTAGGTTTGAATGGTTTTTAAATTCTACATTTTGACATTTTTGACTTGTGTCCTAAATGTTATATTCCAGTTGATATTATTTCCCTCAAACAATATAGACAATGCATCAAACATATTCTTTGGAGTCTTCAATGATGAGACACGACGGATCATGTGGTCCTTGATAGAATCTGCAATGATTCTCTTTTCCCTAACCATGTTCTTCTTGTGCCTTTCCTTAGCCTTATATCCCTGTGTATCTACAACCTCTTCTCCAACATATTTATCCAAATCATTATTCTAGAATGAGAAGCACCCTATACTTCCATGTTTGGAAGTTATAATCCCCTTCAAGCTTCTCATTAAGCTTGGTGTCGTTCGTAATTTTGTCCATGCTTAAAAATATGAGAGAAATTAGAATCTTGAGAAATGAAATTTGTACTTACCAGTCAATATGCTATGTTAAGGTGATATCCAAAATAAACTTCAATATCAACCTAAAAGACTGCTTAATGTCCAACCTAGGGTTTTATGAGAAAACCCTAATTTTTCAAATTTTGAATCTGGAAACTTCGATCTAAGGAGAAGATGCATCCTCCCAAGGCGAGTTAGGAAAACCTTCTTTTCTTCCAGATCTGTGGACAAAACATGCAAAAGTTGGAAGCCCTAGTTTTCACAATCTAGTAGTAACTAGGTCAAAAATGAAAATTCTTGGATCTAAATTCTGCCTCTATAGGAAGATGCACCCTCCTGGGGTGAGTTCAATGATGCTAAGATCAATCTTGATTTGAGGATGGACAGGCTAGAAGAAAGAAGCCATAATTTCCAATAGTTACAGTTGTTGCAATGATTTCTTTCAGCACAGAGATGATACCATGTTGAGATTTTAGAATATCTTTCGAGGCTACATAAAACATCAATAAGCACGCTAAGTAATTTTACAAAAAATACCTCTTTATTTCAACATCAAAGAGAAGTTGCAAGACAGATTACAACTTCAACATAATGATACTTTGTTCATCCCATGACTAATGCAAGAAAAAAATATGATTATTGCATTGGTAACTAGATCACTTTAACACCCCTCTCCTCCATTATATTCTCTATGTTCTTATGTTTATACACATAGATTTTCCTTCACAAAAAGGGAAGGAGTTATAATAAGAGAAGACTAGATTGTAGATAGGTGGATCTACAACCAACCCATCTCTATATTTGTGGATCTAAAAACAACTAATATTGACCTTATCTAAAGGTTGTTTGAATATAATAACATCATGGAAACATAATCCTCCATGAGATCCATGTGCCAAAACCCGTTGATATGATCTACAACTTGGTCAAAGCCATTAGAGGAATTTTGGGGTCTAAAATGGGCCTCCTAAGGAAAATAATAAAATAATAGTTAAAATAATAAAATAATAGTTAAAATAATAAAATAANAGGTCTGTCAAAAGTATGTAGTGTGGGTACTCATTGGATGTGGAATCAAATTCCGCATCCAATGAGCTCTCCCGATCGAAATTTGAGTAAAAACACAATGAGATATGTCGAAAATACGAACAAAAAAAGTAGTTTTTTTTAATGACAAATATGTCAATTCAACCATTATGGTTGAATTATTTTATTGAAATTCTATTGGTTCTTGAATTCCAACTCACAAAAACTTATTTTGGCACGTTTTCTTATAAGGCCCATTTTATACCCCAAATTTCCTCTAATGCACTTGATTACTGTAACTACAGGGTATTTACCAGAGCTACAGGAAAGACTAACCAATTTTTGAGATCACACCCAAACACCCATTTTTCTTTTCTTTTTTCAAGAATCATATCCTAAACAACCATATTCTGCACAAAACCCATGTTTTATATTTCCATGATTTGTCTTTGTTTGCTCAAAAATGACATGGAGTATTGACCTTGAAAACAGACACCTATAGGAAATTCGATAATTGAATAGTTTCTTGTAGTCACTGGTTTATTGCTAAAACTAAGGAATCCTATAATATAAGCATTCACTTCTGGTAGCTTCAATTATGGTAATTGCAATTAACTAAAACCCGCTACAACTTGAAGAGTAAATTAGGACAAAAAATAAATATACTCTAAGTAAGATCAAAACATGGAAAATATATCCATTGAGTGTTTTATGCCTCATGAGGTTCGTGTGAACAATATTGGATGATATAAGATGATATATGATAAATATGGTATAAATATATTAAATATAAAGGAGAAACTATGACATATGAAAGTCAATATCCCTTGAAAATATGTCAAAACCAAGGCCCAACACTCATGAGGACACATGTTGAGGGTATGAGCAACAATATTGCATACTTTTCCAAAAGGAGACAAGGCACACCAAACTATTTCAACATGATTATAAAAGTTTCAACACTTGTCCTAATCTTCCTTTTGCAATTTCATTCTATTGAGGAGTATACAACACACAATATTCCCTCTTGATTTCAAATCACTTTAAAAAAATTCCTTGACATTTGAGTAGTAATGGTTCCTATTCCCTTCACCTTGTGAGTTTGGTAAGTTCATAAGAACCTCAATCCTACAAAAACATTTCTCCCTAATCCCATTGAACAACTTTCTATTAGAGGACATGTTGTTGTCTGTACCAAAGTCAATATACTAGACAACAATTAGATAACCCATCAACTCCATCACCTTGAGAAAAATTTCCTTGTTGGCATTAGCCTTCACTACTTTGTTGACCTTGTCTTTCCCCCTTTTTAAAACTTTACCTTGTCTTTGTCCTTATAATTTTTTTTTCTTATGACAATATTTAACAATGTTCACTTCTACAATAATAAAAACATACCACTATGGACTAGTCAAAGTTTCCTCTAGAAGAAGATTCTCCATGACTCACTTCACAATATTTCTTACCAATATTATTTTTCATTTCTAACCATCTATTGTGGTCTTCATAATAATAAAATGTATTCATCCTACCTCTAGGTCATAGAAATCCTCTTCATCTCTTCATACAATAAGATTTCATATAGTTATTCAAAAGAAGACACTTTTTCTCTAGAAGCCAGATAGGTGATATGGCTTGCAATTTCCAAAAACTACATACAAGGTTATGGGAATAAGTTATGCATCAACGATTTTATCTTCAACATGATGTAATCAATCTTGTGTCTCTTTGACTTAGATATTATATATATGGAAACACTCTCTACTTCCATCAACCTATAAGCATTCAACTTGCTTCAAAAATGCATTTGTCTTAACCTGCTAAATTACTCATACAAAGACTTTTCCTTGTCCTATATTTCCTTCAAAGTCTTGCAACTAATTATATAAATGGTCAATAAAGTTCTCAAATTTATAGATATGTCCATGTGAGACATTTCATCCATCTTCTTCCATTGTATTGCTTTGCAATTAATTATATAAATGGTCAATAAAGTTCTCACATTTATAGATATGGCCATGTGAGACATTTCATCCATCTTCTCCGATTGTACTGCTTTAGAGGGATCTTCAAGTTTTGGTTCAAAGCCATCAATTTGAGGGTAAACCTCTCTCTTTGTCAATATTATCTCGATGAAATATTTCTAAGTATAGATGGAGCTATCCTATAGCTTCTCAAACTCAGTAATATTGAAATTATTCACATCAAAGATAAATGACAACATCCTGAGTTCTCACAAATAATGGCCACGATTTTGTTGCACATTTACAAGCAACAACTTAAGTAACTTGGTGCTCATTTCACTAGTAACATACTCCACAACACGGGAACAAAATTGAACAACACTTTAACAACTTTACACAAACTTTTAGTAAGCAAGTTTTCAATATGTAACTAACTTGAGGATATATTCCTTGGTTCTAACACTGTGTTCTTTCAAATGGACTTTTACTATATTAGTATTTTTTCATAATCTATAAAAATAACAAAATAATTTCCTTAATAATCAATATAACAACTTCTAAAAACTCACAATGTAATTATATGTATTAGAATAACACATTAAATAAGTAAAAATTACAATCAACATATTAACACACCAATAAATAAGTAGAATACACTTATCATACCTTGGACCAATAAATAAGTAAAATGCACTTATCATACCTTGGACCAATAAATAAGTAGAATACACTTATCATACCTTAGACCTTTGGCTTGATCCTCATGCTTTACATGATCAACTATTCACTCACGAAATAAAATCTAATCCACATACTATTAGTCTATGTATTTCCACAACATATCCCAAAAAAAGAAAGATATGCAGTAGATCTCTTCTTTTTTATTTCTATTTTGTATAAAATAGGAGGAAATGACATATTTGAAACACACTAATGAATAAAAATAATAACAAATATACATCAAGATTACTATAATTTTTCCTTAGATAATAAGCAATATCAAAATTGGTATAAATAACATTGTGAAAATAAATTAAAAATTATTATAATTTAAAATAATAATAATAATTTGAAATATTAATAAACTGTAAATTGAATTTTCTGTACTATAAATAGTATCATTATTGTAATAGATTCATTATAACCAAAATAATATAACATTCTTTCCTTTTTTTAATACTATTAATGAAACATAAAATTATAAAATCCAATTTTTATCTAAAGTCATACAAGTATAACATCCATACATTGTTCTTCAACTTATTGAAATGACAATATCCATACATTCATACATTGTTCTTCACCTTATTGAAATGATAAGCAAATTTTATATGTTCTCATATGTCCTCCTTAATTTTTATGCCAAAATAAGTTCTTCCTGATAACAAATATGTTTAAGAATTCCACAAAACCTCGTATAGGTATTTCATGGAAATATTTTAGATTCTAGTTCTTCTTAACAATATCAAGAATATCTGTAGCTTATTTTTGTAATGTAATAAACTATATATATCTTATTTTGTAATGTTACACACTATTATTATTTATGATATAATGTGTATATATTTTCATAAAAAAGATATGATTATGATGATTTATTAAGTAATGATATAGTATCAAAGTATATTTTTTAACAAAAATGGATAGATTTTGTATTAAAATTTAGCTTCAATTTTTATGGGGCATTTTCAGTAAGGCATTTCAAGATTGGGGTTTTTCACTGTGGCACAATACTTTCAATATTAAGGTTTTTTCACTGCAACACAATCTAGGGTGTTTTCATCAACTCATTTTTATGAGATAGTTTCAAGATTGGACATTTTCATTAAGGTATTTTTTTTTATAGAGCATTTTCATAAAGGAACTTTCACTAGGGCATCTCCATGGAGGAACTTTCAAATATTTGGGAATTTTCATGGCATGACTCCAAAACCCTAATCCACTAGTCAGGTGAACACATTCCTTCTCCCAACCTTGCTTCTAATTTATTTTATTTATCATTTTATTTTATTGATTTAAAACTTGTTTTTACCCCACAGGTATGAGCACCTCACCACATTTACCAAAGAATACCAAAGGGAGACCTAACACGGTTATCATACAGACTCTTTATGATTATATAGAGTCCTTAGTGAAGAAAGAGAATTTAAACTTCAAACTGAACTAGAGGCCATGCTTGATAATAAATTTGCATCCTTTGAAGATAAGATTAAAAACAAATAAATAATAAGACCATGGTGTTGGAGAATAAGTTTGACACAATGGAGATTATATTACAAGAAATGGAAAAGCAAAGAAAAGAAATAAAACAACCAACCCAACAAGGAGAGATTGCTAATTTATAAAATCTTGAGATGAAGAGCAATATTAAAGAACTAGAAGAAAAGGTAAATAAGAATCTAACACTAAATAGTTGGAAGGTAAATTGGATATCGAAAATAAAATAAATAAGTCGATTGAATTAGACTATGAGCATAACAAATGAGTCTTGAACCTCATGATTTTCTCTTTGAAGGATAAGGATGCAGATGATACACTAGATCTAGTCAAGGGAAAACTATATAATAAGTTACAAATTGAAACTACTTGTCTCACATGAGAAAAGAGGTTGGGAAAACTAAATGATAATAAATATAGGCTAATATGGATTAAGGTTTATCGCTAACAACCATAAATTTTTCATACTCAATAAAACCCCAAGTTTAAAAGGATTAGGAATATTTATAAATGAAGATCTCATTCTAGGAGATCAAACCGAACTAAGAAATAAAGTTCAAAAGGTAAAAGAAGCTAGGAAAGAAGGAAAATGGGAATTAATTAAAAATAGAAAGGTTTCCATCCGAGATAGAGACACAAAATATGTTAATAAATAGGAATTTGACACACTCCATATTATCTCTTGGAACTAACGAGGCTTTCCATGGAATACAAGTCCCAAGTTGAGTTGGATTTCGAATGAAATTGATATTATATTGCTGGTTGAAACTTGGGAGCATGAAGAATCTAAGGTCTCTACAATAGACGAATTTGTCTTATGGTCAATATGGAACAAGTGATCTTGTCGTTGAGGCATTAGAGGCATTCCTTGTTGCATTAAGAAGAACATCTCCACTCATGTTAGGATTTATAAGAAAGGCCTATTGAACCAATACATATGGATGGATGTTACAGATATTAATGCTAAGAAAATATTTATAGAAATTTGTTATTTTGCACCTACCAATTCTAGCTTTTATAAGAAGAACACTTTAGATAAAAACATGTCCTTATAATGACCTTGAACATGATATTTATAGTTTAAGAAATGAATGAAATATCCTCTTAATGGGTGACCTAGTAACCAAGCTATTCTCTTAAGCAATGCTTCTAACCCTAATCCTCTATGATTAGATGAAGACCTTGCTTTAGGCAACAACTACAAAATAAATTTTGAATATTTAGGGGGGAATTGTTTGGTTTTGAGCTAATCAGGATCTGTAGTTCTCAATATCTAATTATGTGCAATGGTCGTATGAAATGGGTTAATTCTAGTCAAATGACTTGCATTCATGGGCTTGGAAATAGTGTGGTTGAATATGTCATTTCCATTATCCCTTTAATCAACCAAATAATAATGTTTTACATTTTAAATGAACATAAATTTACTCGGATCATAGACCTTTAATTGTAACTCTTAACTTTTTTAAGTAGTCCCATAGAAACAATTTCTCAGAGTCAAAAGTACTTAATATTCAACAAAAGTAAAGCTGATATTTTTCGAAATGATTTAAATAATAATTTGTTTCTTCTCTCTAGTAAGGGAGATATAGAATACCTTTATCATAATTTCTCTACAACCCTCTCCTCTTCCATTAACAAGTTCTCTATTGAAGCAACCTATAAAAATTAGAATGACCAAACCTTGGTATGAGAAAGCATGTAAAATCAAAAGAAGAGAACTGAAAGAAGCTATTGATGAGCCCCTAAAAGTTGACAAGATAAACATGTACGAATCCCTCAGTAAAATTTAAAAAAAAAGACCTATATAAATAATAAGAAAGAGAAGATTTGACACCTCGCTAAGATGGATCCTAAGAAATTTTAGAGACAAATTCTAACTCGTAAAACTAAAGAAAATAATATGATTGTATTGAAGGGTTGGAATTCCTATCTTAAGAATCTTTATGAATCACATGATGTCATGGAAAACATTCAGCCCATTTTTATGGAGAATGAAGTTTTTTCTTTAAAATGTATACGTTTTGGGATTAAGCACCTCATGAATCGGAAAGAAAAGGACATTAAAGGATACCAAGCAGAAATCCAAAAGTATGGGGGGTCTGACCTCATCCCTTATATCCACAAACTCTTGAATCTAGAAATCAAGCAAGCCTTCCCTAAACCTTGTTCTCAGAGCCTTATTGTACCCATTTTTAAAAGCAACGACAAAAATAACCCCTCTAATCATAGGACTACTATGATTATCCCTCTCTTCGCCAAGTTATATGGTATTGTTTTGAAAAATAAGATCAACATATGGATATAAATTTAAGGTAAAAGGGATAAAGGAAAAGCCAATTTTAGAAGGTATCATTCCACATAGACCACCTCATTATTCTTAGGTTCATTATGGAGGAATTTTGCAATAATAATCTCAATATCCTTTGCTTCATTGTAGAATTTAGGAAATCCTTTGATACAATGCCTAGAAATAACTTGTGGAAAAGATCAGATAAGTTAAAGGTTCATTTCAAGTTGAAAGATGATACAATAAGGTTGTACGAGAATATTATTTCCAAGTTTAAGAACGATGAGGGTTGGTCGAAAGATATTGATTGTATTATAGGATTTAAATAAGTTTTTCCCCTCTCCCCTACCCTTTTTTGTATATGCACTGATAAGTTAGAAGGTTGTTTAGTAGAGGCAAGTTGCACTGGAACAACGTTAGCGGGAATTGTCATCATCCTTCGTCTTTAGGTTGACGAAATGATTCTTCTGGCAATATGTACCTTTGATCTTAATGATAAATTAAGAATTTTCAAGGATTTATGCTTTGGTATGGGAATGATCATCAATATTGACAAAACCAAAGTTATGTTGATAAAATATAATAAGGTCACTTACGCACATTTTTTGTATGATAATAACAACTTGGAGGAAGTGAATTCCTACAAATATCTTGGGATTGATATGCATCACAAGCTTGATTGGAACTACAACATTGAGAAAATGATCATTGGAGAGTGGGAAGGTTATTTTGGTCTTGAAAACAATTGTAAGTTAGCAAACCTTGTGATGTGGGATAAAACCAAATTCCTCTTTGAAATTCTCGTCACTCATGTTCTCTTGGATGGTGTGAAGTTTGGGGCTGCAACTTCTCTAGGGAATCTTGGAGAATGATTGATCAAATCCAAAGGCGTTTTATAACTTACAATCTTAAAATTAAAAGCAATACACCATATCATATTCTCCTGATTGAAGTGTGTCTTTCCCCCATTGACAACATAGTTATGACTAGGTAAATCATGTACAAGAGAAAAATTAAATAACCTAGGAGACCATATATTTTCAAAAATTTCTTTAAATTATAGTCAAACCCACCTAAGGATCAAGGGTAATTGGCATAAATATGCCATGTATTGGTTAAATATGTGAGGGATTGACAAACATGTCACTTTGTAAAATATATATGATATTAAAAACATTATTACTTCAAAGTTCAAAGTGAAGTTATGGTGCAATGAAAATTTAGAGGATAAAATAAAATTAAGATATTACGAGGCCATCAACCTTAATTTTTAAGATCAAAATTATATCTTTGTATTAACTTGCATAAAGAAGAAGGTACACAGCTAAAATAAGAATGACATCTCATGAGCTGTATAGTGAAACAGGGTGTTGGACCATTCCTAAACTCTGTGGGATGAAAGGACCTGCCATTTTTGTGAGACTATGAGTGATGAGTATGAAAATCACTTCCTCTTATATTTACCTATGTACACCCACATAATATCCCCGTTTCATTTTTCTTTTCACAATACGAACACTCTTCTCCAAGCTTTTTGAGCACATAAATAAAACTCAAAAGCAAACTAAGTAGTTCATTTTCTTTCTTAAGGTCACATATACCAAAATTGTTCTAAATGGATGTTAACTACCATAATCATCATCATCATAAGGAAAAAGGAGGAAAACATGCCATCATTTTTTTAGTGATTACCAAAAAAAAAACCCTATCTTTTGATATATTCCTGATAATCTAGAGTTTTTCCTGAAGATTCTACTAGAGTATTTCCTAATAAACTGATACAAAAATAGAATGCAACTAGAAAACATTAACAAAGAAGTTATTACATACCATCATTCCCACTGGGAGTTTCAAGAATGATCCCAACTTGGAAAAATGCTTGATGTTCAACGGTTCCTTGCTCCATACCATATCCCAATCCTCAACCTTATTGGATGGTTGTCTCCTCTTTCCCATTACTAAGTGCATAAAAAAATGAACCTATAGACAATTTTGGTAGAGGTACCTTGGATTGCCTAATTCTTTGATCCTCAAGCAATATGGAAATACTTCCCTCTAATGACTAAATTTTGGTTTCTAGAGTTTCGATTTTTCAATTTTAGTTTTCCATGATGACCATGATTTTTGTTTCTTTTTCTTGCGGGATTTGAATAGATGGATGAACTAGATATATGATGATAAATCTTATAAGTACCTATTTTAACCTAATAAACCCAATCCTCTCCCCATCCTTCCCATCTTATAATTGAGATTGACAATGCATCCTAGGATTGTAACAAGAAGGGATCATATCCATATTACACTAAAGATTTATGTTTCCGTTGTGATTCTCGTTCTCTTCTTCCACACCTAAGTAGAGAAATCCTTGGAAAATAGAAAAAATTCTAGAGCAAATTACTCTTATCTAGAGCCAATTACTCCTAGAGAACAAAGAGAATATTAGGGTGGGGAATTAAATGAGACATTCCTTGCATCCCATATATATATAAACAAGAAATAATATGCCATGTATGCACAACCATCCCATTGCTTCAAACATATTAACCTCCCTTGCTTCCATCAATTGCAATGAATTTACCCCTACTCATGAGGGATTTAATGCATGCCTTGGATCCACTTGGGCACTGTGCCACTTTCCCTCTATCCTAAATTCATATAAACCATAATCTCATGGGATGTTGGAAGTGATTAAGTCCTCCTTATTTACTCAATATTTTGACATTTTTAATGCCACAATATTTTTAATCTTCCAGCACTTTATGAATCATAATCTAAAACAATTTATTGTTTTCATAATTTTCTGTTATCTCTTAGGATTAAAGTATAATCCTTCTCAATCTAATTTCTTAATTTCTTGGGGGTTTAAGTTGAAATATTTATACCAAATTATCATAGAGAAGCCTCCCATTTGACATATCCCTTTTGTCTTTAATAATGTTTATCCCTAATATAATGGAATTGCTTCTACTTCATTGTTGGTCAAATTTTACAAAACCCCACTCAAAAATTAGTTCCATAATTATTTTGGGATTAACAAGAATCGACCGCCTTTGCTTTGATACCTACCTACCCTAATAGAATGTCTTAGTCATTGGATAATTGCACTTTAATTATTTGTTCACTAAGAAGATAACATTTGCAAAAGAAATTTTCCCACTAAGGATATATGCTAGTTTATTTTCTTTGCTACTGACATATTGTATATAAAAATCATATTATATTGTTAACTTCATCAATCAACATTGTCTCATATTAAGTTGTGGTTGTTTGAATATATGTAGTAAAATTTGATGATTAATTTAAAAAGAAAATTCTATGCCCCAGTAATTAGTTATATTACCAAATTTTCAAGTTATGTATAATATATATTAACCAATTCCAAATAGGCTAGTTATTATGTGTTCCTACCCATATTTTTGATTTATAAGATAAAGTTTTCCCTCCACTAAATCAATGAATAAATAAAAAGAAGCACCTCCCCTCCTTCCTAATGTAAGTTAAAAACCTAGACCCGATAATCTAGTTTGTTTATTGTTGGGTTGGTCCAGTCGATCCCAAAATTGTCCTCTCCTTTTAGTTGAGTGGATCCACTCCCTAAAAGCATATTTGATAAAGACAATATTGGTTTTTCCGGGGTTGTTGGTAACACCATCTGGGTTCAAGAACTTGAATTTGGCTCCAGTAAAATCGATGAATTCCTATTTCAACGTTAAAGAGAGCCTTGCCTGACATGAACTGATATTCTTGCATTGATATAGCACTTATTTTATGATTTTAAATATTTATAAACATCATATAAATTCGTTTAGGTTAGAAATGCAAGTATAAATACCATTGTTAATTATTCTAGAATATTTTTATAATTTTAGGGTACAATTCAAGTTTAGTGAATTAGTTAGAGTAGTTGGATGTTGTGAATTGCAAATAGAAAGTCTTTTTCATAATATACATCCTATATAAAAGAAAAATTAAAATACTGATTTTTAAATTAATTTTATAATAATGCAACAATTTTATAATAAACTTTAATGTAATTTTATAAAATATTTATAACCCAAAAAGATATTGATTACATATACATTGTATGTTTTATCTAATTCTACAATTTGTTTAAAATAAACAATAAATATTCCATATCTACATACCACTAGTCCTAAATATGAAAAATTCTCTTGAAGATGTCTTATCACACTTTGCAAAGGAAAAGAGTCATGGGCCAGATGATTGGACCATGGAATTGCTTACCACCTTTTTTGATCTTATGGTAAGTGAAATCTGTCTAGAACTCATGGGTATATGGTTGGAGCTTTAAATTCTACATTTACTTCCCTTACTCCAAAATGTGACAAATCTAACTCTTTCTTTGACTTTATACCCATATCTCTTTGTAATTTGGTTTATAATTTGGTGTCCAAAATTATAGGCAATAGAATCAATCCAAAATTGCCAGAGGTAGTTTCAAAGAACAATTTAGATTCCTATCCAATAGGAAAATCCTGGATGCTACAGGGATTACTCGAATTCCTACAGTCTGTTAAGATAAAAAACCTTAATTCCCTTATTTTGAAGATGTATCTTGCCAAATCTTATGATAAAGTAAATTGGGTTTTCCTTACATTGATCCTTTTGCAGATTGGTATTCCATTGGAGGTTACTAATTGAATTATGGCTTGTGTCAATTCGACATGCTTTGCTATTATTGTTAATGACCCCCCAACAAGATTTTTCAATTGCTCTAAAGGACTAAGACAAGAGTGTCCTCTTTCTCCCCTTCTTTTTCTTTTGGTTATTAAAGGACTAAGTAGGATGATTGAGGATGCCAGAGAGAGAGGAAGATTATCAAGCATTACTATCTCTTTTGCTTTACATGTCACACACTTGTTATTTGTGGATGATGTTGTATTATTTGGAAAGGGTTCTTTGGAGGAATGGAACACTTTTTATTAGATCATTTATTTGTTCCGTTTTGCATTAGGTATGGAGATGAGCATGGGGAAATATCCTTTTTACAAACACAATATCAGTGATTATATATTATCTCAAATCAGTTCCCTCTTTCATTTAAAGTTGGAAAATGTTGATTCGGAGCTCAAATATCTGTGATATATGCTGAAGCCAAACAATTATAAGACAATGTATTGGTTGTGGTTGGTGAATAAAATTGATAAAAGAATTGGAAATTAGGCTTACATGTATTTATCTTTGGGTGGTATACATACATTTGTTCATTTTGATGGTGAGTATTCATGTTTATTGTTTTTTGCTAGTTAAAGTTCCACAATTTATCAATAATATTATTAGGAAAAAGATGTTTCAGTTTCTTTGGTATGGTTTGGGTAATTATCATAAATTTCATTTGGTGTGTTGGGAAAGACTGGCTTTGCCAAAATATTTGGGAGAATGGGACACCAAAAATATGAAATGGTTTAATATTTCCCCTTGTATGAAAAGTATGTGGCGTGGGATTTTTTATGGTGGTTTGTGGAGCGGGGTTCTCAAGTCCAAGTATCTTAGAGGTTATTTTGTCTTTCAATGGTTCAGATCTTCTAAAAAATCTATTTGTGGTGTTTCTAATATTTGGAATGGATTAATTACGGTCTTTTCACGAATCTTCTGAAAAATTGATTTGTGGTGTTTCTAATATTTGGAATGGATTTATTAGGGTATTTTTAGGGATTAATAATTGGATTAATTGGAAAGTTGAAATTAGTGAAAATGTTCTGGTTGGTATTGGCCCCTTCATTGGGGATGCTGGAAACTACTTGTTATGTCAATATTTGTTGGACTACTTAGTTGAGTTTGGGTTGGTCTCTTTAGCTCATATTATAAGATCTCCATGGTTGGGTCCAAAGGAATGTTATTGGATTCAATATAAGGATTTAGGGATGCAAGGGAAATGGGTTGGTAAATGGTACAATTATATCATGACTCTAAATAGAACAGATATCAGATTGAGTGATGTGGGTGACAAGTTGGTGTGGTGCTAGAACAAAAACACAAGTAAAGTAAATGCAAAGGATGCTTATTGATTCAATTTTTTTTTCTCAAGTGGAGAAAGAATCAAAATGGTGGTATGTTAAATTATGGAAGTGGTAATTCCCATGAAACTTAAATGTTTTTGTTGTTGTTGTGTTTACATAATTTTCTACTGAATTGGGATAATTTGATAAAAGGAGGTTGGTATGGTCATAGTATTTTCTTTTTATGCAAGATGGACTGTGAGTATGTTAAGCCCTTAATGATGGCACATTACCCCATACAGTGTGGAGAATTCCCCCATATATTGTGGTGCATTACATATTATTTATGTTGGATTGGTTCTATTAGTTGTTATTGTACACCTTTGTCTCCTATATATATGAAGGAGATATTCTCATTTTAATGATCATTGTATCTTGTCTTATTTACTTAGTACATGGTGTAAGGAGGTTCCTCACTTGAAGAGTATTGATAATTATCTCTGTTCCTCATTGTTAAGGCATGTATTACTCTCTTCTTTTCTATTTCTTCTCTTTTTATGCTATTTTTGGGACTTGCTTGCATAACATTTGGTATCAAATCTCTTTCCTTGGGACTGGCTTTTGAAAAATGAGTCATCTTGGAATTTTGCTACAACTTTTTTTATACAAGGATTTAGAGATCGAGGTTAAAAATTGACTTCTAAAATAGACCGAACTATCTCCAGCATGAAAGGATCCCGATCCATTACAATTTTGGAGATAATTGTGGAGGAATATAGGGTTTTTGACTGGTCCAAAACTTAGTCTAAACATGTATCTGAGATCCAAATTGAGTGAGACCAGTTGCATATGAAAGTCTGTGGTATATTTTTTAGCTACATAAATGAAATATTGGACACATGGCATACCGTACAAGTTCACTATTTTGGATAGGAAAAAATATGAAGCTTTGGAATATTTGCAATAATTTTTTTTGGAACATCCAAATTAGGTAAGACTGGCAACATTGGAAAGAGGAAACATTAGGGTAATATAAGCCTAAATTTCATATCCAGAGGAGTCAAAATTGATTTTTTACCTCAGTTGCAAGTCGTCCATAAAACAATCTTCTAAATAGGGTTTGAAAAAAGGTACGTCATTTTGAATTTGAATAGATTTGAGTAGAGGGATCTATTTGTGGTAAACCCTAGGGTGTGATATATATATATATATATATATTTCAAAATTCCACCAAAAGGAAGTGGAAAAAATAACACTCCACTCAAACACCTAGAGGATTCATCCCCGACATACAATGAAATGGAAGACATATCTTTTAGAGTGTTTGAGTTAGAAGATATGATTAAAGGAAATGTGAAAATGGATGACTTAGTTAAATTGGAAAATTATATGGCTAGTAAAGAGGATCTCAAAGGGATGGCTAGTAAAGAGGATCTCAAAAAGATGACTAGTAAAGAGAATCTCAAAGGGATGACTAGTAAAGAGGATCTCAAAAGGATGACTAGTAAAGAGGATCTCAAAGGGATGGGTAGAAAATAATATCTTCAAGACTTGAAGGAAATGATGAAGGATATAAAAAAAATCTGTATTCCTCATGTATCTACTAAAGAATAGGATAAGGAGGGAAAAGGGGACTTATTCCAGTCACGTCTAGAGAAAATTGAAAAGCAATTGGACAGTAGGAAGTTTGAGTCCTCAAAAGTTGATGATTCACTGCAACATCATGGGTTCAATTCAGGTCTAAGGAACTACTTTATCTACAAGATTGACATGAGAAATTGTGATGGAAAGGATCCAATCACATGGATTTTTCAAATGGAGCAATTCTTTGATCTACACTAGGTGTCAACTTTGTAAAAGGTAACTATTGCATCCTTATATTTAGAAACTGATCAATTTGTATGCTACCAATGGATTTGTGACCGTAAAAAGGACTCTATTATCTCTTGGTCTATATTCATAAAAGAATTGATTTCACATTATGGGTATATAAATAGAAACGCCTTATTTAGCAAGTTGGTAAATCTCAAGAAAAAGGTCCAGTTACAGAGCACATCAAGCAATTTCAGCAGCTAAGGTCTTAGAGTGAAGAATATTTTATAAGATATTTTGTTAGATCTCTTTATTGGAACCTTGAAAGATAGCATTCAACATGAGGTGCATCTTTTTGAACCACCAGCCCCAAAGAAGGCTTTCATGATGGCAAGGAAGGTTGTAAGTAAAAAAATGGCGATGACTACTAGAAAGACCTTCTCCAACACATACAATGAAAATAATTTTACTTCTTCTAAACCACCACAAAGGTTGACACCCCAACAACTAGATGAAGTAAGAGAAAAAGGATTATGCTTTAATTGTGGCAGGAAGTATAGTAAGGGACATAAGTGTGGTGAGAAAAAATTATTCTACGTATATTGTGAAGAGTAATAACCAAAAGAAGAGGAAGCATCTCAAAATGAATAAATAGAAGATGATACTTCAGAAGAAATTACTCCCACCATACCTTGTCATGCATTGGCTAGAATTAGCACTCCTCAAAATCTCAATATAGAAGGATACATCAAAAAGAAGAAGGTAACAATTTTTATTTACTCCAGTAGTACTCATAATTTCATTCACTGTAAATTACCTAAAGTTATTAATTGCTTTGTATATCCAACACCATAGTTTTAAGTAATGATTGCAGATGGAGGAACTATAAACTGATCAGGAAAATGCCATAATATTAATATTGCTATGGGGGAATATGTATTGAATAGTCCAATGATTACTATCCTAGTGGGTGGAGTTGATTTTGTCTTAGGGGTCCATTGGTTACAATAATTGGGAACAATGGATTTTAATTTTCAAAAACTTTTCATGAAATTTTGATGGGAAGGAAAAGAATATGAGTTAAATGGTATCACAAGAAAACCAAGCAAGGTGATAAGCTCTAATGATATGATAAAGTTGTTGAAAAAAGGACATCAAGGTGTAGTTGCACAATTATGGTCATTAGATGTTCAAACCTTGAAGTTACCTATCTCCTCAGATCTCTAAAGGGTCATTAATAAGCATTCCAAGGTATTTGAAGTTATTCCTAAAGATATTCCACCTATTAGAGACTTTGATCATGTTATCCACTTAATTCCATGCAGTGTTCCTCCTAACATCAGAACTTACCGATATCCCTATATCTAGAAGAGTGAAATTGAGCATATGGTTGTTGAAATGTTAGAGGTTGGAATAATAAGTCCTAGCCAAAGTTATTACTCTGCACCAGTGGTAATGGTACCCAATCCAGACATATCATGGCGTGTGTTTCATGATTATAGAGAGATCCACAAGATCACCATTAAAGATAGGTTTCACATTCCTGTCATTAATGAATTATTAGAGGAATTACATAAAGTGGTGGTATTCACAAAGTTGGATATTTTTTTCGGGTATCATCAGATTTGAATGAAGGATGAAGACATCCCCAAAACAACATTCAGAACTCATGAATATTTTTGGTCTTTCCATTTGATCTCACAAATGTGCCTTCCACCATTTCAAGGTTTGATGAATTCTATTTTCAAGACTTCCCTTAGAAAATTTGTGCTGGTATTCTTTGATGATAAACAAATCTATAGCAAGACTTGGGAAGAACATGTTCAACATGTTGACGGGGTACTACAACTACTAAAGGAGAAACAACTATATGAAAAACCATAAAAATGTTTCTTTGGGATAAAGGAGGCAGAGTATTTGGGTCATATTATATCTCATTAAAGTGTCAAGGTAGAGCGTAACGAAATTAAATTCACGATGGACTAGTCGATTCCCAAAACCCTAAAGAATATTCGAGTATTCTTAGGTCTGACAGGGTACTACCGCAAGTTTGTTCAGAACTATGTAAGAATAGAAGCTCCTCTAACAAAATTTTTGAAGAAAGATGCATTTTCTTGGACTGTAGAGGAAACTCAAGATCTTCAACAACTCAAAGAGGAAATGTGTAAATATCGTGTTTTGGCAACACCAGACTTCACAAAAACCTTTATTGTGGAATGTGATGCTTCAGGAAATGGAGTTAGAGCTGTACTAATGCAAGAAGGACAACCTATTTCCTTCACAAGTCATCAAATTAAGGGAAAGAACTTAAAAAAGACCATTTATGAGAAGGAAATGTTGGCAATACTACATGCCCTGAAGCAATGGCGCCCCTACCTTATAGGGAGACATTTCAAGGTTAAAAATGATCATGATAGCCTTAAAATACTTCTTGGAACAAAGGCTATCTTCAGAAGAAAAACAAAAATGGGTGACAAATATGTTGGGATATGACTTTGAAATCTTCTACAAAAAGGGGAAGAAAAATGTTGTCGCAGATGCACTCTCTAGAAAATATGGGGTTGTTGAAGCATTTCTCTATGCTATCTCGATCATCCAACTAGATTAGATAAAGCAAGGGATGCATGGAAAAATGACGAAGAAATATGGACATTCATTCAAACGTTGCACTAGGATCCTAGTGCTTCTAATAAATTTAGGTGGAAATATGACTTGTTATGGTACAATGATTGCTTATATCTTGGTAAGAGTTCCTAGCTCAAGAAAAAGGTACTTTTGAAATTGCAATCCTCACCGATAGGAGGGCACTTGGGTTTTTTAAAAACCTACCACATGGCAAATAAAGATTTTTTTTTGGAATGGTCTTAAAATTGATGTTCAAAAATTTGTGACATAATGTTTGGTTTGCCAACAAAATAAAGTGGAAACAATCAATACCCAGGGTCTCATACAACCACTTTCCATTCCAAGCCAAAGGTGGATAAAGGTCTTGATGGATTTTATCACATGCTAACCAAAGTATGAAGGAAAGAGTGTCATCATGGTGGTTGTTGATAGAATTACTAAATATGCACACTTCTGTGCACTATCTCACCCCTTCAAAGCAAGAAAAACCGCCAATGCTTTTATGGAGACAGTATAAAAACTACATGGTACTCCAAATATTATAGTAAGTGACATGGATCCCATTTTCATTGGCAATTTTTGGACTGGGTACTCAACTCGATCATAGCTCATCTTATCATCCTCAATCTGATGGACAAACATAGATCGCAAACAAATGTCTAGAAGGGTGTCTTCAATGTTTTGCAGTTGATAAACAAACACAATGGGTCAAGTGGTTACCCTTGGCATAATGGTGGTATAACACTTCCTTCCATACATCAGCAAACATGACACCATTTATGTTACTTTATGGCTATTATCCACCATCCATCACATATTCACTAAGAGACTCCTTTAAGGTTCAAGTTGTTGAAGACCACATGAAGCATCAACCACAATTTCTTCAACTCTTAAAGGATAACTTGTCTCTAGCATAAAATTGAATGAAACACCAAGCATATCAACACCACAGTGAACGAAGCTTTAATGTGGGGGATTGGGTGTTTTTAAAACTACAACCATACAAACAGATGTCCCTAAATAACACCAAGAAGGATAATAAATTATCACTTAAATACTACTGTCCCTACAAGGTGCTACAAAATATTGGTAGTATGGCCTACAAATTGGAACTACCTGCATCGTCACAAGTCCATCCAGTTTTCCATGTTTCATGTTTAAAGAATGTAATTGGTGACAAGATACATGTTCAAACAATATTACCAGAACTTGACGAGGAAGGAAAAACCATCTTGGAGCCTGAAGAAATCAATGAAATAATAACTAGAGAGCTTTGAAATCGATCAATTCCAGAGTATCTCATTAAATGGAAGAACTTACCCATGGAAGATTCGACAAGGGAAGATGAGTCCTTTATACAATATCATCCATAACTACTTCAACGTTGAGGACAACACTTTTTAAATGGGAGGGGCATGTTAATCCCTTAATGATGGAACATTACCCCATATAGTGTGGTGCATTAGCCCCTATATTGTTTTGTATTGCATATTATTTTTGTCGGCTTGGGTCTATTAGTTGTTATTGTACACCTTTGTTTGCTATATGTAGGAAGGATATATTCTCATGTTAGCGATCATTGTATCTTGTCTTATGTACTCAGTACATGGTGTAAGGAGGTTCCTCCCTTGAATAGGATTGCTAATTATCTTTGTTCTTAATTGTTAAGGCATAGATTACTCTCTTCTTGTCTAATTCTGCTCTTTTTATGCTATTTCCAGGACTTGGTTGCATAATAGAGTCTATTGATCATATTTTTATTTTATGCAAGTTTAGTAAGGAGGCATGGATGGAAGTAAATGAAGATTTACATCTATCTCAGACTTGGGACACTTTTTGTATTGAGGACAGTTTCAGACAATAGGGACATCAGGTTTTCCATCATAATTATTACCAATATTTGAGTGTTGGGAAATTTGGAAGATGAGGAATAAGGTCATGTTTGAAAATATTCTTCCTAATTCTTAGGTACACATTTTGAAAAGTATGCATATGTATAATGATTACCATAAAGGAGTGAAGTATAGCAATAAGAAATCAGTGACTTCTCCAACCTTCATTTTTTCTTTTGCAATTGTTTTTTTTTATGGAGCTTTTTCTGTAGGTTCCTGTGGTTGTGGTATGGTTCTTAAAATCAATGAGTGTCACTTCTATAAGCTCTGGATGGGGTGTGGACATGGTAGCAATACAAAAGTGAATATTTTGTCTTTGTGGGGGTTGTTGCATTTTTCTATTATTAATGGCATTATTTCATTATAGGTATATGGGGTTTCAAAAGTGACCATTCAGTGGACAAAAGGTCTTTACAATTTACAGGTTTTGCATCTTACTCATTGGTGCCAAAGGATTCAAAATCTAATGACAAATTTTACAGATATCTCTCTTTCCCACAGCTACAAGGTCTTCAACAAAGAGGTTGATTATCTATCAAAGAAAGCAGTGGATCTACTAGATGGTACATTATTTTTTGAATAAATTATTGAAGATTAGGTGGTGTTTGAAGGCTTTGTTTTATTGATTAGTTGAATTGGTTAATAGTTGGCTTGTGTGCCTTTGTTCTATCAATTGGTTCTATGTAGTTGATACATTGAGATAAGCGGTCTATATTTATGAATGTTTTGAAAAAGGTCTATAGATGGTTGATATGGTAAGGATTTTGTGGACTTGACTTAACTACTGGTTAAGTTTAGAAGACAGTTGGCTTTTGGTATTATGTTTTGGATAGATTTGGTGGATCTCTTTGATGTTACTACTTATGTAATCATAAAGGATGTATGTTTTACATTTTCTTTGATTCCATAGAATAACAAGAAAATGAGTTTTTTATTGAACAAAATATATGAAAATTCTCATTTGAAGAATTATATTTGCAATGTGTTTTTGGATTTCCAAAACCATTTAAAGATGTTTTTCATGTTCCTCTTCCTTAAATATATTAAAATATAATTAATCCTTAGATAATACTACAACTATATCTAATATCATTCATTAAAAGTGAGTGAAGTTCAATCTAAAAGATAGATCTAAAAACTCATAATACCCATATTTTTAAAAGTGGTTTATAAGAATGTTTTTTTATAGATTTTGATTTATGTTAATGTAATTTAAATTTGAAAAAAAACAGTTTTATATTATTGTTATAATAAATTTATTATTTTTACTAGAAATATTTATTTTCTAAACAATGTTTACTTAATACGTAATTTATAATTTGTTTAAGTGTTAATATTAAGATTTAAGATATACTTATACTTATATATATAATTCCTCCATTAATAGAGTTTTATAATTTTACTTGTGAATTTTGTTCAAATTAGTAATGAAGATGGTAAGATGCTCTTGCAACCAATCATGCATTTATTGCATGGTTTAGTTTTATCTTTAAAAGGTTCTATCTTTTATAGGACATGTCTTTAAATGATTGAATAATAAATTGTTTCCGTGATTCATTCCTTTTATTGTTGTTTCTTCATGAATCACCATAGCAAACTACTTTTCTTAATACTCCTTTTGCAGAAATAATATATATTTTAATAAATATTTTGAACTCCACCTATATTAGAATATTCGACCGTCATTACATGTTTGTCCCCACCACATAAATATGCATCATTGGCCTCTAATTATTCCATCGTATTTACCTAGGTTAAATATATGAGAATGATATTTAATTTAATATACGTTTCGATAATATTCACTTAGTCAAATACTTAAGAGTACATTTATTTTGTTATAATTCCTTACGTCAATATTAAAAACCGATGCGATAAATCAGCTCTGTCAAGTACTCCTGCCTTTATAGGAATCTATGTAGATAAGTGTGTGATTGTTTATGGTGTGGATGCCAAATGTTTTTAAATCTTTGTTTGTGGCTTTATGTCTATGGGAACAGAAGAGTTTCTGGTGATATCATTTGGAGAACAATATTAAACGGAGTGGGCTACCGACGCGACGATTTTGCCCGGCGGCAATCGTCGCGCCGGCGCTCCGACCGCCGGACCGGCCAATCTCCCCGTTGCCGGCACCCCATATTTCTTCAAAACTCCGTTCTCCATCATCGGCCGTCTATTGTCGCCGTTAACCCCCGCCGTCCATCGCCGTCTCCCCTTCTCCACGTCCGTCCTCTTTCCCAATTCAAACAAAACACCCGCGGAACGAGCCCTGTGAAACAAAAGCTCGAAAGAGCTTGGATTCGATAACTGTCTGCTGCTCGTCATGGGATTGAGATATGGGCATCAAGATCGGAAGATCGAGTACGTTTTCAAGATGGTGATTATTGGTTTGAGCTACATTCATCAAAGCCCCATTAAGCTACATTCATCGAGCAAGCCTCTGTCCATGTATTCCAGCACGAACTGAATCTCCCCCCAGGTCATAGACGCCATGGCACTTCACCGCCTCCATCAGGCACTGGTCGAGGAGTTTGAGGCAGTACTGAACGGTGAAGGTTCCAGCCTCGATGATAGTAATAATTGGTCCACTTTCAATGAGCCCAATATATTTGCAATTATAGGATATGATTTTGACTTTTTTCCACCTCAACGATGCTCCCAGCCATTCGGAAATTGTACTGCTGGAAACTCAACTATCGAGCCTTATATTGTTGGCCACCATGTCTTGCTAGCGCATTCGGCAGCTGTGGAGCTGTACAGGAAAACATATCAGGTTCTTTTACCCTTTGATCTCTGTTCATCTCGTGCTAGGTGAGATTTTTATGGATAACCAGGGTGGGCATCTCGATTCCTCTTAATAGCATATCAGTTTAAGAGATTGTCTAATTTTGTTCGTAAATGTAGGTAGAGCAAAAGGGTTGGATTGGATTAGTAATTTTAGCAAATTGGATGATACCTCTTACCAATAAAACCACAGATGTAGCTGCCACTCACAGAGCAAATNGAATGTAGGTAGAGCAAAAGGGTTGGATTGGATTAGTAATTTTAGCAAATTGGATGATACCTCTTACCAATAAAACCACAGATGTAGCTGCCACTCACAGAGCAAATGATTTTATGGTGGATTGGTAAGTTTACTTCTTTCACAGTGAATTCTCAAGTTAACTCATGCTTCAACCAATATCTTCAGTGTCATTAATCATTCTTGTGAATTGTTATTTCTTCCTGTTTTTAGTTGGGGATTTTATATTGATCCAAATAATGAAAAGAAATATTGAAAAAGTGGATGCAAAGAGGTTTACTTGTGTTTGGTTGAAGGTGGAAATCTCTTCTGATTTTTTTATTTTTATTTTCCAAAAACCAGGTTCTTAGACCCGCTTGTTTCAGGAAACTATCCAGCAGGTCTAAGGAATGTAGTGGGTTCTCGATTACCTTTATTTACAGAGGAACAGTCTCAAAAGATACAAGGGTCAATGGACTTCATTGGTGTCAATCACTATTTTAC